>MNCI01001825.1:93121-111685 GCA_015680685.1 Gnetum montanum
CGTGAAAACGCTCGTATTCATATGGTTGAGTGTAGGGGTACCTTGCCACTCATCATTGGCACCATTGCCGGGGACTAAGTTGTTTGTGCGCTAAGTAGAACATAGGAAATCATCCACATCGTTGGGAAGCTTAAACAAACCCTTAGGGTTAATCAGAAGAAATTTTAAACAACGGTCAAACAGCACACCGAACTAAACTAAGATGTCTTCTTCTCATAAAAGTACTTCACCACCTAGGGATCACACAAGAGATAGTCGGCGATCTAACATGCATAACCAAGAATTGCTAGTTCCTCAACAATATCGGGTGGTATATACTCATCTCGATGAGTATATACTAGATTTTACCTTTATCCTCCATCAGGATGAACAACTACGTTGGCGAGACTTGCAAGGTAACATAGCGTTACCCCCAGATTGGGTAGTCCCTAACATGCTCCTTCATGTTTTGGCATAGATAGACATGACGCAGCTATATGCTAAATACGTTGCAGAAGATTATAACACAAGGGACTACCATCCCACAGAAGCGCAACGTCAATGGGACTTGTGGCAGGAGAGTCGCCACACATTGTTGAAGGGCAAAGGCCCCCATAATGCTTCTTCCATCATAAGAGAAATTAGTGGTGGTGAACCTATCTCAATAGGTTCTCCACAAGATGATGTTACCCCTCCTAATGATGGTGAGGAGGTGGGATATCAGAACCTGTGCTCCATGATACACAACCTTGGTTCTGATTCCCATGAACACCAAGTGTTCACTGAGGGAACAAAAGCACAAGATAAGGGTAAGCATTCGGATTGTCATCACGATCAGGGCCGTAGCCACCGAAGAGAAGGTAAGAAGCATCATCATGGTGAGGATAAGGGTAAGAAAAATGAGAGACCTCGATGAGAGAGTCGAGAGCGAGGACAAGGGCATTCTAGAGAGTCAAGGCATGAAAGAAGGAAAAGTAAGGAACAACGTAGACATCATAGACGTCATGAGAGAGATGATCATGACGAGCCCCTACTTTCAACCTTGAGTATGCTAGATATTACGGAGGCAGTTAGAATACCTACAAGGCCCCAAAAAGATAGTCGAATCAAAAGATTAGATATGAATAATATCCCACGCTTCGAAGGGGGATACAACGCTGATCCACCAAATCACTTACAGGCATTGCATGATGCCTACGCCTTGCAAAACATTGAGAATGAGTGGCAGAAATTAAAGTTGTTTCCTAGGACACTCATAAAAGAAGTAGAGAGTTGGTACTAGTCCTTAGAGCCGGAAACCATTAGGAGATGGAGTACGATGTTAGAGTTGTTCATCGATAAATACCAAACGTACTCCAGAGTGTCTAACTTGCGTAAGTAGATCCAAGGATGGAAGCAGGGTACTCATGAACCCTTGGATGCTGTCATGGGCCGATACTATGCATTGCTACATTGTTGCCTGGGCCATGGTTATGCACAACAGGATCAACTACGCCACCTCGTAGATGGGCTAAGACATGAAACCAGGAGAAACCTTGTGACATATGCCCAAGGGAGATTATCTGAACTTAGATCCCATGAAATTCATCGATTGTTGGAGCAAGTAGCCAAAGAAGAAGGGGAGATACGGAAAAGAGAAAGCGTGGAAGAGTACAACTGCGATCCTTCCTTCTGAAAGAAGGAAGTAAGATTTTGCGATGAGGAGGATGAGTCACCACTTGAGGAGTTGGTGAATAGAAAAACCTTGCTGCTATAGAAACTAACAATGGAAGTGTCGGCTAAGGTAGATGAAATATGGAGCTCCTTAGATAGTAAAATTGAAATTGTCCTAAAAATCATAGAGGAGTATAAGGAGGAACGAAGTAGTGACCACAATAAGAAAAAGCAGAGAGATGCAGGCCATGCATGTAACAAAGGTAAGGGAAAAATGACTATATTCGATGAGGTTGTGGATTCTGACATAAACAATGACGGTGGATGTGAGATTTGCCAATATGACCATCCTAAGGGATGTTGTTCAATAATCTCACATCTGCAAGAGTCTGGGGTATATGCGCTCAACCCAAGACTTCACAGACAGCAAGCACCCCGAAGGTTACCTTATCCCCAAGGTAACCCAAGGAAGTTCCACCAACCGTTAACATATTATCCAAGTGGAACTTCTCCACAACCTATTGGGCAACATCAGCAGTGGTAACACCCACAGTCATGGGGGATGCCACCGCCTAGACAAAAATACCCTTACCGACAACTAGACCCATATGGCTAGTACGTGCAGCAGCCAATTTTTCCAAGTGACTCTATGGGTCACGCAACCCCACAACATCACTACCTAGTTCAGGAGTATTTCCAGACTCCCTCTCCTAGAAGAGACACTCCACATGCATTCCATCCTCCGAATCCATCCGCATCTCTTACGCCGGTAGCTCCACCAACAACCGCTCCAAAATGCCAAGGGTATTTCCCACTCAACCGCAACAACCCAATGTCACGAGGGCTTCCAATCCTCAATTCTCAATTGGTCTGGACAATCTTATGACGAAAAGACCTTTCTTCAGAACCAACAATCCAACCAAGCCCTCACCCTCACAAGTGGTTGAACATCTCAACACCTCCATACCAAATAAGGTTTCGAGACCCCCTCCAAAACAAAAATTAAGCCCAATGCACACGGTTATGTTAACACATACCGTTACCGACTGGATTAAGGTGGGCCACCTTCCTAAGAAATTCTTTGATCCTGGAAGCCCCCTAATTTATCTCCAAGTCATTGGGAATGAACCTCATAAGGCTCTTCTTGACTCAGACTCCGGAGTCAACTTAATTTCACAAGAATTGTATAAAACCTGGAACCTGCCTCCACTCAAGAAGAGCAATATTCGCTTAGAGTTGGCTAACCAGTCCATCACTATTCCTTTGGGATAGGTTGAGGATATTATTACCACCATGGGTGGTTGGTCATACCCAGCTGATTTCCTGGTGATCTAAATAAATAATGACAAAGGGGACTTCCCGATAATAATGGGAAGGGCATGGTTGAGCACAATAGATGCACGCCTAGGAATCTGCAATCTTTCCCTAGAAATATCCAAGAAAAATACTTTTCGAAAGATTGAGAAGAAGAAAGTTCCATGCATCGCATATAGTAACACAGGGTGCCATTGCGTGTAGAAATCATGGGTGATGCAAAGTTTAACATTGCCTGCATGCAATCGGTGTGCACAAGATGTTGACATACAAAAGTGCCTATATGCAGTAGCCACACGACAAGAAAACACCTAGTGGCTAATGGCTGATCAAGAGAGCGACTCGATAACATGCATGGAACTGACTGAGGGGATAACTAGTGCTTACGTTGAAAGCATAGACACACTTGAGCAAGTTCGTTGCCAACTTCCAGCCCTTAACTCTAAAAACATTAACTGGGGGAAGTTGGAGATTCCTAAGGAATTTAAACAAGAGCCCTTAGATTTAAAACCATTGCCCACCAGTCTGGAATACATGACCCTTAAAAATGGAAAATCGGTAATCATCAATGCAAAGCTTGCTCCTAAGCAAAAAGAGAGTTTGCTGAAGGTGATAAATAAATGGTCAACAATATTTGCTTGGTCATACCCTAAATTAACTAGAATAGATCCTAGGATATGCCAGCATTGGATTTACACGGACCCCTCCATGAAGCCTCGAAAACAACCGCAGAGGTGATTGAACCCAAAGTTGAAACAAATAGTGAAAGAAGAAATAGAGCAACTTCTCAGGGTTGGGTTCATTTATCCCATTGCTGATAGCGAATGGGTTAGTCCTTTAGTAATCGTACCTAAAAAAGAAGGCAAATGGAGGGTATGCATAGATTTGAGGCTATTAAATATGGCAACATTCAATGATCACTTCCCATTGCCATTTGTTGACCAAGTCTTAGACACTATAGCGGGGCATCACTACTATAGTTTTCTGGATGGTTATAGTGGGTACAACCAAATATGGATCACACCAGAAGACCAAGCCAAAACAACGTTCATCAGTCCTTGGGGAATGTTTGCATATAAACAAATTCCATTTGGCTTGTGCAATGCCCCTGCCATGTTTCAATGATTAGTTCTAAGCATATTTCAACAGCAAATAGGTAACGGAGTAGAAGTCTTTATAGACGACTTCTCCACTTATGGGACAAGCTTTGATCAAGCCTTGGACCGATTAGAGCAAGTGCTGAAATGATGCATTGAAACCAGCCTAAAGCTCAACTGGTAGAAAAGCCATTTGATGGTTTAAGAAGGCATAGTACTGGGACATAAGATTTCACAATCAAGAATAGAGGTAGACCCAGAAAAAGTTAAGGTTATTCAAGGAATCACTCGACAACCAGAAATAGTCAAAGACATACGGTCATTCCTTGGACACACTGGCTACTACAAGAAATATATTCAGAACTTCTCCAAGATTGCCAAACCGTTGGTAGAATTAACGAAAAAAGATGCACCCTTCGAATGGACCAGGGAATGTGAATGAGCATTCCAAACTCTAAAACAAAGGCTTGTGGAAACCCCTATTCTACAAGCCCTCGAATGGTCCAGGCCATTTCATATAATGACTGATGTATCTAATTATGCCTTAGGAGCCTTACTAACACAATTAGATGAACAAAAATGCCCTTATTACATCCATCGTGTGAGTAAGAGTATTGCCGGTGCACAACTCAACTACACAACTATAGAAAAGGAATTAATGACTGTAGTGTTTGCACTGGACAAATTTAGGCACTATGTGTTAGGCTACAAAGTGTACATTCATACAGATCATAGTGCAATTAGGTTCCTTATGAACAAGCCAATGGTTAGCCCTCGTATTATACGTTGGTTGGTAATCCTTTAGGAGTTCGATCTAACGATAGTAGATTGAAAGGACACTGAGAATGTAGTTGCTGATCATTTATCTTGATTGCACTGGGACGACAAAGAGGATGAATATGCCATATCTGATCATTTTCCTGACGAAACCCTCTTTGCCAGTGTAGTGAATAACCAACCCACGGGAACAAATTGGTATAGTAGCATTCTTACTTATCTCCTTTCCCAAAAAACACCACAGGGGTTGGACTTTAGGAAGAAGCAACAATTTCTTCACAAAACCAAGTACTTCATGGAAATCAAGGGATAACTCTATAAAGTCTGTTCTGATGGCTTGGTTCACTGGTGTGTGCCCGATGAGGATCAATTAAGAGTTCTCCAGGATGCTCATGAGGGTCCCTGTGGAGGCCACTATGCAGAGAGACGAATGGCCATTAAGATCTTGCTTGCAGGATACTACTGGCCAACGCTATTTCGGGATGCCCATCAATTTGTCCAATCCTGTGAGTGCTGTCAACGTGATGGTGGAATGACTACTAGAATGGAGGGCCCGCAACAATGGATTCAACGTTTGGAACCCTTTGACATTCGGGGAATAGATTTTATGGGGCCCATTACACCAATGTCCAATGGGAAAGCTTATATCATTGTTGCTGTTGACTATTTAACCAAATGGGTTGAAGCAGCTGCTGTAACAGACTGCACATCGTCTACGGCTACACGATTTGTACAAAAAAAATCATAAATAGGTTTGGTGTGCCGCGTGCACTCATCTCTGATAATGGAACACATTTTACGGGTGCAACCTTTTGCAAGTTGATGCAACGCTTAGGGGTTGAACATAAATTAACCACACCTTATCATCCCCAAGTAAATGGCCAAGCCGAGATTACTAATCGGGAGATTACGAGAATATTAACAAGAGAAATTAGCAAATTTAGGCGAGATTGGAGCATGAAATTGAATGATACTCTCTGGGCATACCGCTCCAATTGGAAACTCCCTACAGGCTATTCTCCCTATGAGTTAGTATACCGAAAACTTCCAAAGCTCCCAATACAGACTGAGCTCCGTACACTATCCATGACATGTGACCTTTACCTTGACCTTGACCTAGCACAAAAACAAATATTGAAAACTCTAAACATGCTAGACGAGAATAGATCGGTTGCTCTGTCATCAAATGAGTTGCACAAGGCACATAACAAGCAGCGTCATGACTTAAAAATTTGAAGGGTTAAGTACCAACCAGGAGACAAGGTCCTTTATTGGAATCCCACGCATGTACCACAACATACGAAATTTCAAACATTGTGGGAAGAACCCTATATTATTTATATGACCTTTCCCTCAGGAGCCATGACAATATACAAGTCTGAAAGCCCGGATAAGAGGTTACTGGTTAATGTGCAACAGAAAAAACCCTTCCGCGAACCAAGAACAGCTAGTGCAAATTACACCTCTGATAACGGACAACCTCGCTCGCTATTTTAGATCTCTCCCTTTCAATTTAGTCATGGGGGAGATGACCACCTATGTTGATCCTTTAAGGCCCTCAGTTCTTTTACATTTTTGTTTTACAAGTTTCTTTAACTTTTCTTGTTTTTGTTTTACAACATCATTTATTATTTTTCATTTCTTTGTGTGAGTGTGTGTTATCCATCTTGTCAAGTTTGTCATTTAATAAGTGTTCTTCATGATGATATAAACTATTTTCCTATTGATTGCTAATGTTTGGTTTTTATGTTTAAGTTACAATGTTGATACTAAGGTATGGTTCTTTTGATATGACAGGCAATGAGTCCACTTCATCCATTCATCCACAAATTTCTATGGTCTCTCTTGGCTTGGAACTGTATAGTCCCTTTTTCAATAATAAGAACTATAACGAATTTGTGACTGGGCATTTCTCAAACTAAGGAAGGACTCAAGGATTGAAAAGGGTGTGGCTTCAAGGGAACTTGATGCATTCATGTTGGCCATTCTCTTGGGTGCTTGGATGTTTTCTTCTTGAGTTTTCTTACTACTTCAACGTTACCCAATTATCAGGAAGCTGAGTAAATAAAAATAATAAGTCTTTGCATGGTGTGGTTCTCACACAAAAACACAAAAAAAAAAAAAAACAAATAGTGAGAATTCAAAGCACACCCTTTAGAAGAAATAATCATTTAGGCTACAAGCACTGGTTATGGGACTAAAATCAACATGTTCCCTCTAACTAAGGCCCTTCTCGCTTCCCATTCTCTCTTCTCCTTCGTTTGTTAGAATGGTGGTAGCTCTTGCGAGAGACATTCTTGTTATTCAAGTGGATGGATTGGCCAAATGCATTAATGCGAAGTCACTGGATGTGGTTTGTTGAGGCCAGACTTGGAATGAGATCTACTAAGTCACATTAATCATTAAACTACATAAGGGGCTATACATCACCTTGTTCTTGAGATTCCATTCCATTCTCTTCTTTCCATCATCCTTCCTCCATTGTTCACCTCATTGCCGGTTGTATCATTAGTGTATATCTTGGTGGATGTATTGTTTTCTTTTTGGTAAATTCTTGTGGTTAAGACTTTAACTCTTGTTCAAAATGACATTCCCAGAGCCTATGGGCTCTTTGAATGTGGGTTTGTTAGGGCATTAAGGGCATGAGCCTGCTTTGGGGAGGACCCACTGGCATTCCTATTTGGTGCATCCGTTAAATTCTTTCCCTTAACATTTTTTTGTAATCAATTCTATTTTGTTCATTTCCATCTTGAAATCCATTTCCTCAACGTTATTGTTATCTCTTTTTCTCCATATTTCTTGTTCCTTTTCTTTCTCCATTCTATCGCTACCAGAGGTTCACTCTTAGTCATGGGGGTCCTGACCCAATTTTTTCAATTTTCTCCTAACCCCTACACCTTCAGTAGTCATCATTAGTATATCTCTAGATTGGTATTAGCCATATCACAACTCAGCCAATGGACCTTTTACCAAAGCAAGGTATCAACTACATTGAGATTCATTCACCCTTCCTAATATAAAGACTATGTTGTGTGTGCAGATGGCAATCATGCAACAACGGATTGGATCTAGAAGGAACACGTGGAATGGATCGATGCTGAAGCCACTATGCAAGGAACGAGATGGATGGTGCACTTGCGAGTAGACAATGAAAGGCACAATCTTGGCATTGGTAGTAGCAGACTTCTTCTCTCTTCTCTCTTTTCTCTTAGCTACCAAATAAGGCCTGATGTCAATTGTATAAGGTGTTCACTCTTATTGTCATGAACACCAGTTTTGTCTTGTTATGTAATGATGATCTGTTCACATGTCATCCCATTCACCATTAGTTCCATTCAAGTCAATAATCCCATACCTTCCGAATATTTTGTAAGGAACTTGAGGACGAGTTTTGATTTAGTCATGGGGGTATGATAGGATGCGATATCACATGGGCTGCAATATTGTGTCCGCCATGATATCGCATCCCTCGTGATATCGCGTATGTGATATTGCGTCGTCCCCTGCGATATCGCATACGCGATATCGCATCCCTCGCGATATCGCGTATGTGATATCGCGATGCACTGCGAAGTCTATAAATAAGAGGTGGCTCTCCCTTGTTTCTCAATCTAGATCTAGACCCTTAGTGAAACTTTGGCAGTGTTACCTCTCTAGAGATAGAATAATTTCCATGTGCCCGCAGTAGGAGCTCCAAAGTGAATGGATCTTTATTTGATCAAATATTGTACTTAACACAAGTTTGTGTATGGAAATAAAGATGAACTTTTGGATAAACCTTGCAGCTAATTAGGATTTTAATTACTGTTATTCATTATTTATTGTTTAAATGCTTTATTAGTTAATTAAATCTCTCTCAACCCTCCTAGGCACATGGCAACTATGAAAATAATTCATTAGCCTTGACATACCATGCTACAAATTGATTTCATTCAATATGAAAAGCCTTGGCTAATTTGTGAAAATCTTAATAGCCACTTATTTTACTAGCCAACTGATGAAGTGTATTTTGTCTAGCCTTGACATACCATATTGCAAATTGATTTCATTTAATATCCAAATCCTTGGCTAGTTTATGCAAATCTTAATAGTCACTTATTCTACTAGCCAAGTGATGAAGTGTATTTTGTCTAGCTTCGATATTAGATATTTGACATTGCTTCTAGGTCCTAAATATTAGATATTTGGTATTAGAGCCAGATAAAAGACACTTCATCATACCCCCATGACTAAATGAAAACTCGTCATCGAGTGAACAAAAGGAGGAACAAGTCCCTTACAAAATATTGAGAAGGTATAGGATTATTGACTAACATGCAAATTGACTTAGACGAAATAGACATATTCTAAGTGCCCAAGTGTATATATTTACAATATTTTATAAAATTGGATGTTCATGACAATAGAATTGAACACCTTGCCTAAGACCAACATCCAACTCTTCTGGTAGCTGAAGAATGAGGGAGAAGATTCAATGATCATGAAGGGACCTCATCTAATGGTACTATTACTTATTCCTTAGTGAAGATAGTCCTGCCTCTAGTCCACACTTCTGACTACAATCACAACAAAATCATGGATTAGTGTGGAATGTGTAACTTATAGCTTTTAGGTACCTTGTCTCGTCAACAGTTACACTTGGCTAGGTTATGACTATGGTGAATTGATTCTTTTAATAACATTAGTGGGAAGACTAAAAAATGGGTGAAATGGATTAGTGGTTTATTATTAAATTTTGAAAAGCCAAAATGCAATGAAATGTTTGAAGAGGGTTAAGGAATTCACAACAACAGAAAAGAGGATTTCACTGAAAAACATTGTGAAGATGCACATAATTAGATGTCATCAATGGAGCATGTAAAAGGATTTGATTATGAGAATCAACTTAACTAACCTAACCAAAAGATATGCAAGAGTGGATCCTTCCCAAAGTAGGCACATGCCCTTTGTTGCCCTTACATATCCTCAAACCAAGGAGTCCATGGGCCCCATGGGTGATTAATGGTTATGGAAAGTTAAGTACGAAAACTCAAAAGAGACTACCTAAGAATTTTGACACATCAAACCAAGACATCAAACAAGGACATGAACACTGCTAGTGAGGTAAGGCATGGAAAGCATAGATGGATGAGAGAGAAAAATTGGAATGGAGTTTCCAATTAAGGTCACATGAAGTCCCTCATGAATTTTGTGATTAAATGACCTAATAAAATCCATCCTTAGTTTAGACTAAAACCAACCACGTTCAGTGACTTCGCATCATTACTCTAAAACTAGTCCATCCTCTTGAGATACAAGAGTGCTTCCATAGATCAAACACCATTCCTTATTTAAGAAGAAGAGAGAAGTAGGAAGTGAGAAAGAGCCTTAATTAGAGAGGACCTTTAGGCATGGGTACCATATCTTTCTAGTCCCATAACCAATACTTGTAGCTCATTTATTTTGTCGAAGTGGTGTGCTTTGAATTCCCATCATTGTTTTTTGAATGGAAACCACACCTTGTAAAGATTTATTCAACTTGTTATTATTGGTCGATCTGGAATGTTAAGAGATCCATGAAAAACACACATGCACCCAAGTAGAAGAGTACAAAGAGTATTGAGTCATCTTGAAGTCATACCTTGTTCAAACCTTTGAATTCTTTCCAAGTCTAGAAACTACCAAAGTCACAAGTTTGTTAAATTTTTACTTAAGGAAAAGGGACCTCATACTTCCAAAACAAGGGAAATCATAGAGTTTGTGGATGGGTGGATGTCATGGACTCACTACCTATTTCATGAAAAAGAAACCATGTCTTAGTTATTAGTAACAAAATTCAAAGCTAGAATCTAGACACTAACAATCAAATAACTGGATAGCACATGCCCACATCAAGCAAACCACACTATACCCAGTTGGCAAAAAGGCAAATTATTATTAGAACACAATAAGAAAATCACACCAAAATAAAAAAAATATACAAGAAATTGTAAAATATTCAAGAAAAAAAAACATACTAATGATGTTGTAAAATAAAAATTGGAAAAAATTAATAAAGTAAAAACAAAAAGGTGTAAGATAAAGAAGGCATAAAACAAAAAGTTGTAAAGATAACAAGGTGTAAAAGAAAAATATAAAAAACTGAGGAGTTACTATAATGGTTATTATGGATGGCCATCTCCCCCATGACTATGTTGAAAGGAGGAGTTTTGTAAGATTGAGCATGGTTGTCCATTTGATGAGACTTTTGTTGCACTAGCTTGCTTAGGCTCGGGGAAAGGTTTGATTTCTTGTGTGTTGACTAGCTACTTTTTTGTTTGGGCTCTTAGGTTTGTAGATTAACATGTTTCCAAAAGGAAAGTTTTCATAAATGATGTAAGGCCCTTCCCACAACATCTAGAACTTAGTTCGTTGAGGTACGTGTGTGGGGTTCCAATAGAGGATCTTATCTCCCAATTGAAACTTGACTTTCCTAATTCTAAGGTCATGGTGTTTTTTGCTAAATGCCTTATGAAACTTGTTATATGATAGGGCCACCAATTGGTTTTGGTCTAGTAGGTTGAGATTCATTAATCTTTCTTTTTATGCTAGACTTAAGTCAAGTTCATGGTCATAGGTTATTGAAAGTGTATGGAGCTTGAATTGAATAGGAAGAGTTGGCAATTTTCTGTACACTAGATCATAGGGAGAGTAGCTTATATGGAGCTTCCAAGTAGAGTGGCAGGCCTAGAGGGCATCGTTGAGTGAGGAGATAGGTGAGAATGCCATTGTACCATTTAGCCTCAGTGGGAAATTATTTAATTATAGCCCTAGCAAAGAGGATTCATCATGAAACTAATTAGAGAATGGGCTTTCCTCCTCTTTTTTGTCCCATCTCAACCAAGACAAGTGGTCGGCAACCACTTTCTCAGTTCCCTATCAATCTACCATTATAAGATTGAATTCTTACAAGATCACCAGCCATCATAAGACATAAGGACTCACCATTGGCTTATTCATTAGGAAGCAAATTGCACTATGGTCTATGTGCATGAAAATCTTGTATCTAAGCACATAGTGCCTAAATTTCTCCAAGGCAAACACCACTCCCATTAGTTTTTCTCCATTGTGTTGTAATAGTTTTCGAACCACTTAGTTAAGGAGCCAGCTATCGTTAACAATGCTCATTGCAAATTAAGGAGCCAGAATTGTTGATGAACTTACTATTGGTTTAGAAGAAAGGTCTTTTTGTTGATATCGTTTTCAAACCACTTAGTTAAGGAGCCATCTATCGTTAACAATGCTCATTGCATTACATTATTGTAGCTGAGGTGGAATTTCTTCTAGCATTGACAAAGTAGGCGGTAACTATGTTGAGGATGGAGGGACATATGCAAAAGCGTGAAGAGGGTAATATGGATGTGGGGACTCCCCTCTAGTAGATGGAGAATGAGTTTGGTAATACTCAGGAGGGTAGTAGTGATGTTGGAAGGTGGCATGACTAGAAGAGTCATATGGAGAAATGGGTTGCTGAACATAGTACCCATATGGATCTAGTTGCTAGTAAGGATGCTATTGCCTTAGTGGTGGCATCCCCCATGACTATGGGTGTTGCCACTACTGGTAATGCTCATAAGATTGTGAGGGAGCTTCACTTGGATAGTAGGTTTGTTGTTGGTGGAACTACCTAGGATTGCATTGAAGATAAGGTAATCTTCTAGGTGCCTGCCTCCTTGCCAGTCTAGGATTCAACACATACGCACTAGACTCTTACATGTATGACACAATGGGGCAAGATCCCTTGGGATGTTCATAATGATAAATGTTACACCCATCATCATCATCTAATTTAGTCTCCACAACTTCTTCTACTGTAGCAGCTTTGCCCTTGCGCCTTTGATAGGCATGTTTAGCTTCTTTCCACCTCTTGTGGTCACAATCACTACTTTTATCTCTTAACTCTTCTATGATTTTTAGAGCAATTTGGAATTTTTCATCCAATGAATCCCACATTTTATCTACCTTGGATGAAATTTTAGACATAGATTTTTGGATTAGCAAGGCCTTTTGTTACACCACCTCATCAAGAGATGACTCCTCATCATTTTTGATGAGACACGATTCGCATAGGCTGCGATATCGCATCTTCCCTTGCGATGTCGCGTACGCGATATCACGGTCCGCCATCATATCTATAAATAAGAGGTGGCACTCCCTTGTTTTGCCATCCTGAGTTAGAAGTAGGGAAACTCTGGTAGTTTGATCACTCCAGAGATAGAATATTTTTCATGTGCCCGCAGTAGAAGTCCCAAAGTGAACCGATCTTTATTCAAGCAACATTGTACCTGAACACAAGTTGTGTACAGAAATAAAGATGAGCTTTCCAGATAAACCTTGTAGTGCATGGGATAGGATTTTATTTATTGTTTCTCTCTCACCCTTAAACTCCTAGAATGCGGTATGAGTACGACTTGATTACGAGCATCTCGTGTGACTACTTGGTAACCCAGTGGCGTATTCAGGATCTACGCTTGGTAATCCTAGTGGTAGTCCCAGATGTATACGGTTAGTCAAGGAATCGACTGCTCATCATACTTAGGCTAGATAGATTCTCTCAACCCTTTTCTCCTAGTTAGGTGCCTCAGTATGACCACTTCGAGCACGTGCGTTACGCGTGGTGATCCCAGCAATGATTAGCGTTTGGTAACTGCTGTTGCATCGGTTCAGGGTGTGTACAGTAAGTGGGAATAGATGCTAATGCTAGGTTAATTTAGACTTAGTCATTAGTTAGAATTAGTACTTAGTGTCTCAACCCTTCACCTTGTTAGCATAGGAGACATAAAACATAAAAGACTATAAAAATCATATACCTTGGACTTACTTAACCATACACCGTGACAACTACAAGTAAGTCTGGGAAGACAACGAATAATTAACCCCAAGTGTTCCATGGGGCGTGTAGGCACTTAGTCTGTGGAGTTCAACCGGAACGTGCATGCTATGCTTGTTTCATATGGTTGAGTGTAGGGGTACCTTGCCACTCATCATTGGCACCGTTGCCGGGGACTAAGTGTTTGTGTGCCGAATAGAACATAAGGATATCACTCACATTGTTGGGAGTCTAAACGAACCTTCAGGTTAATCAAGATAAAAAAATTATATAATAGTGAATTAGCATACTGATAACAATGTCTTCCTCTCATAAGAGCAACTCACCACCTAAGGACCATACATGAGATAGTCGGCAACATAAAACACATAGCTGAAATCAGCCAAGTCCTAAACAATACAAGATAGTTTATACTCATCCCGATGAGTATATTCCAAACTTTACCTTTATCCTCCATCAAGACGAACAACTACAATGGAGAGATTTGCAAGGTGACATCATGTTACCCCTAGATCGATTAGTCTCTAACATGCTCTTCCGTGCTTTGGCACAGATAGGCATGATTGAATTATATGCTGAATACGTTGTAGAAGACTTTGATATGAGGGATTATCATCCCACAGAAGCACAACGTATGAGGGATGCTAGGCATGAGAGTCAACATACACTATTGAAGGGCAAGGGTTTGCACGTCCTTAGCGAAATAGGAGATGAGGAACCCCTTATAACGGGTTATTTAGCAAATGATGTTCCCCCTCATAATGATGGTGAGGAGGTAGGGTATCAGAACCTACGATCAACAATACATAACCATGGTTCTAATGCCCGTGAACATAAACTATTCACAGTGGGAATAACCACTCATGCTAAGGACGGGCACTTAGATCATCACCACGATCGGGGCCGTAGCAGCCAAAGAGCAGGCAAGAAACATCATCATGGCGATGGTTTCCCTTTTTATTTCGCTTCTTCACATCACTCACCCTCTTCTTCCACATCTGGGCATAGCCATCATGGACACGAAGGAGAGGATAAAGGTAGACAAAATGAGAGACCTTGACGGGAAAGTCGAGAGAGAGGACAAGGGCAAGGACGTAGGGAGAGTAGGGAACAACGTAGACATCACAGGTGTCATGAAATAGATGATCATGATAAGCCCCTACTCGCAACCCGAAGTATGCTTGACATAACGAGGGCAGTTAGGATTCCCACAAGGCATTTAAAAGATAGTCGAATCAAACGTTTAGACATGAACAATATCCCACGATTTGAAGGGGGATACAATGCTGATCCGCAAAATCATTTACAGGCATTCCACGATGCCTGTGCCTTGCAAAATATAGAAAATGAGTGGCAAAAACTTAAGTTGTTCCCAAGGATACTCACCAAAGAAGAAGAGAGTTGGTATCGATCCTTAGAATTGGAAACCATTAGGAGGTGGAGTATGATGCTAGAACTGTTCAACGATAAGTATCAGACGTACTCCAGAGTGTCCAATTTGCGTAAGCAGATCTCAGGCTGGGAGCAAGGTACTCATGAATCCAGGGATGCTGCCATGGCCTGCTACTACACATTGTTACATCGTTTCTCGGGCCATGGGTATGCTTAGTGGGATCAACTTCACCACATTGTGGATGGGCTAAGGCATGAAACTAGAAGAACCCTTGGAACTTCTGCCTAAGGGAGACTCTCACAACTTAGAGCCCATGAAGTACATCGCTTGTTGGAACAAGTAGCAAAAGAAGAAGGTAAGCTATGAAAAAGGAAAAGTGCAGAAGAATACAACCGTGACCCCTCTCTTCGAAAGAAGGGAGTGAAATTTTGTGATGAAGAGGATGAGTCACCAATCGAAGAGTTGGTGAATAAAAAGACCTTGTCGCTTGAAAAGCTCACAACAAAAATAGCGGGTAAGGTAGATGACGTATGGAGTTCCTTAGATTCTAAAATTAAAACTGTCTTAAAAATTGTAGAAGAGTCTAAGGTAGAACAAAGTAGTGACAAAGGTAAGACGAAGTGGAGTGATTTAGGCCTTGCACATAACAAGGGTAAGGGGAAAATCACTAACTCTGATGGGGTTGTGGAATCAGACACAGACGATGACAGTGGATGTGAGATCTGCCACTATGACCATCCTAAGGGATGTTGCCCCATCATCTCACATCTATAGGAGTCTGGGGTGTATGCACTTAATCCAAGACTTAATCAACAGCAAACACCCCGTAGGTTACCTTATCCCCAAGGTAACCCAAGGTAGTTCCACCAACCATTAATGTATTATCCAAGTGGAACTCCCCCACAACCCATCGGACAGCATCAGCAGTGGCAATACCCATAGTCATGGGGGATGCCATCGCCAAAACATCAGTACCCTTATCGACAGCCTGATCCTTATGGATATTATGTGTAGTAGCCGATTTCTCCAAGTGACTCTATGAGTCACACAACTCCCCATCGTCACTACGAAGTTCAGAAGTACTTCAGAAGGACTCCTTCTCCTATGGGAGACACTCCATACCCACACCATCCTCCAAATCCATCCACAGCTCTTCCACAAGTAGTTCCCATAACACCTCCTGCTCCAAAAATGCAAGGGAAACTTCCTCCTCAACCGCAGCAACGTCATGCTGCGAGAGCTATAAATATTCAACCTGCTACTGGTTCTGATAACTGTAAAAAGAGAAGACCTTTCTTCAGAACCAAAATACCAGAAAAACTCTCATAACAACAAGTAGTTGGGCCCATGTACATTCCTCCACCATCTAACACTTCGGAGCACTCTTTAGTCCAACAGAGCTTAATGCATACGATTATGTTAACACATATCATAACCGATTGGATCAAGGTAGGCCACCTTCCCAGGAAACTAACTGATCCTGGAAGTCCCTTAATCTACCTTCAGGTCGCCGAAAATGAACCACATAGGGCTCTTCTTGACTCAAGTTCCAGAGTCAACTTAATTTCACAAGAGATGTATCATGCTTGGAACCTGTCCCAACTTAAGAAGAGCAACATTCAACTAGAGCTGGCAGACCAGTCCATCACCATTCCCTTGGGATTGGTGGAGGATATCATTACCACTGTGTGTGGTTGGTTTTACCCAGTTGATTTCTTGGTGATTGAAATCAACAACAATGAAGGGGACTTCCCGATTATAATGGGAAGGGCATGGCTTAGTACAGTAGACGCATGCCTTAGAATCCGCAATCTTTCGTTGGAAATCTCTAAGATAAATATTTATGGAAAGACTGAGAAGAGGAAAGTTCCATGCATCACATACAGTGATTCATCGGGTGATGACATGGAGGAAATGCCTCCATGTAATAGGTGTGCCCTTGAAACATTGAAACAAAGATGACTGTATGTAGCAACCACACAACCAGTAGTAGACACCCCATGGTTGACAACTACTAGAAGGAGCGGAAAAATATGCATGGAACGAACTGAGAAAACCCATGTCCATAACGAAAGCATATACACATTGGAATATGAGCGTCGCCAACTTCCACCCGTTAATCTAAGATCATCAATTGGGAGAAGTTGGGAACTTCTTAGAAATTCAAATAGGCGCTCATTATTTCAGATCTCTTCCTTTCCACTCAATCATGGGGGAGATGGCCACCTATGCTAATCATATGGGGCCCTCAATTCTTTTAGGTTTTTATTTTACAACATTTTTGTTTTACACATTTTTGTTTGACAAATTTCTTTCACTTTTCTAGTTTTTTTTTACAATTTTGTTTAACTTTTCTTGTTTTTTGTTTACAACATCATTATGCTTTTTCATTTTGTGTGTGTGTGTGTGTGTGCTCCACCTTGTAAGTTTGTCACCCAATAAGTGTTCGGAATGATGGTATGAACTGTTTTCATGTTGATTGCTAATGTTTGGTTTTTACCTTTAAGTCACAATGTTGATACTAAGGTATGTTTTTTTTGATATGGCAGACAATGAGATCACTTCATCCATCCATCCACTAGTTTCTATGGTCTCTCTCGGCTTGGAAATGTATAGTCCCTTTCATAATAAGAACTTTAACGAATCTGTGACTGGGCATTTTTCAAACTAAGGAAGGACTCAAGAATTGAAAAGGGTGTGACTTCAAGGGAACTTGATGCTTTTGTGTTGGCCATTCTCTTGGGTGCTTGGATGTTTTTTTTTTTTGAGTTTTTGTTGTGGTTCTGATGTTACCTAATTATCGGAAGCTGAGTAAATAAAAATAAGAAGTCTTTACATGGTGTGGTTCTCATGCATAAAAACACAAAACACAAAAAAAAAAAAAAAAAAAAAAAAACAACAAAACAACAATTAAGTGAGAATTCAAAGCACACCCCTTAGACGAAATAATTCCTTGGGCTACAAGCATTGGTTATGGAACTAAAAATGTTCCCTCTAACTAAGGCCCTTCTCGCTTCCCATTCTCTCCTTTGTTTCATTGGAATGGTGGTGACTCTTGGGGAAGGCATTCTTGTTATCCAAGTGGATGGGTTAGCTGAATGCATTGATGTGAAGTCACTGGATGTAGTTGGTTTGAGGCCGGACTTGGAATGGGATTTGCTAAGTCACATTAATCATGAAACACACAAGGGGCTGTACACCACCTTGTTCTTGGGATTCCATTCCATTCTCTCTCTCCATCCTTCTCTCCATTATCCACCTCATTGTAGGTTGTATCATTAGTGTATATTTTGGTTAATACATTGTTTTCTTTTTGGTAAATTCTTACAGTTAAGTCTTTAACTCTTGTTCCAAATAACATTCCTGGAGCCTATGGACTCTTTGCATGTGGGTTTGTTAGGGCGTTAAGGGCATAAGCCTGCTTTGGGGAGGACCCACTGACATTCCTATTTGGAGCATTAGTTAAATTCTTTCCCTTAACATTTTGCAATTAATTTTATTTT
>MNCI01001825.1:111751-126979 GCA_015680685.1 Gnetum montanum
GATCCGTATTAGCCATACCACAACCTAGCCAATGGACCTACACCGAAGCAAGGTATCAATTACATGATGATTCATTTACCCTTGCTAATATAAGATTGTGTTGTGTGTGTAGATGGCGATCATACAAACAACGAATTAGATTTGGAGCAAACACTTGGAATGGAGTAGCGCTGAAGTAGCTATGCAAGGAGCAGGATTGATGGCACGCTTATGGATGGACAACAAAGGTGCAATCTTGGTGTTGGCAGCAACTACACTTATTTCTCTCTCTCTTTCTTTCTTAGCTGCCAACAAAGGCCTGATGTCATTGTAATAAGGTGTTCACCCTTGTTGTCATGAACACCAGTTTTGTCAAGTCTTGTAATGATGATCCGTTCACATGTCATCCCATTAGTTCCATTCCCCTCAATAATCCCATACCTTCCCAATATTATTGTAAGGAACTCGAGGAAAAGTTTTTATTCAGTCATGGGGGTATGATGAGATGCGAGCAGCCATGATATCACGTCTTCCCCTACGATGTCGCGTACGCAATATCGCGGCCCGTCGCCATATCTATAAATAAGAGGTGGCACTTCCCTGTTTTGCCATCTTGAGTTAAAAGTAGGGAAACTCTGGTAGTTTGATCGCTCTAGAGATAGAATATTTTCCATGTGCCCATAGTAGGAGTCCCAAAGTGAACGAATCTTTATTCAAGCAACATTGTACCTGAACACAAGTTGTGTACGGCAATAAAGACGAGCTTTCCGGATAAACCTTGTAGTGCATGGAATAGGATTTTATTTATTGTTTCTCTCTCACCCTTAAACTCCTAGAATGCGGTATGAGTACGACTTAATTACGAGCATCTAAGGATGTGTATGGATAGTCAAGGAATTGGCTGCTCATTGCATGTGGTATGAGTACGACTTGATTACGAGCATCTCATGTGACTACTTGGTAACCCAGTGGCGTATTTAGGATCTGCACTTGGTAATCCTAGTGGTAGTCCCATATGTCTACGGTTAGTCAAGGAATCGACTGCTCATCGCACTTAGGCTAGATAGATTCTCTCAACCCTTTCCTCCTAGTTAGGTGCCTCAGTACGACCACTTCGAGCATGTGCGTTACGCGTGGTGATCCTAGCAATGATTAGCGTTTGGTAACCGCGGTTGCATCGATTCAGGGTGTGTACGGTAAGTGGGAACGGATGCTGAGCTAGGTTAATTTAGACTTAGTCATTAGTTAGAATTAGTACTTAGTTTCTCAACCCTTCACCTTGTTAGCATAGGAGACATAAAACATAAAAGACTATAAAAATCATATACCTTGGACTTACTTAACCATACATCGTGACAACTACAAGTAAGTCTGGGAAGACAACGAATGATTAACCCCAAGTGTTCCATGGGGCATGTAGGCACTTAGTCTATGGAGTTTGACCAGATCGCGCGTGCTACACTCATATTCGTATGGTTGAGTGTAAGGGTACCTCGCCACTCATCAATTGTCACAAAAGTGGACCTCCCTCTTTCTAATGGAAGGATCCCTATTATATTATTCTACACTTTCTCATTTTCTCAGCTCTCCTTGTTCTTTTGCTACTTGCTCTATCAGCCTTTGTATAAAATGGACTCTTAATTCTAATAGTCTCCCTTTGGCATAGACCCCAAGAGTTCTTCTTATTTCTGATCTAAGTCCATCTATGATGTGGCAGAGTTATTCCTGCTAAGAATAACCATGGCCAGGGCATCGGTGTATGTGAGAATAGTGTCTTCCCATGGTGGTGTCTAAGGGTTCATGTCTTCCTTGATTTGATCCTTGGGTCTACCTTCTTAGATTAGACACTTGGGAGTATGTTTGATATTTATCATTGAACAGCTCTAGCATTGTACTCTAGCTATGGATAGATTTTAGTTCCAAGGACTGATGCTAGCTTTCTACTTCCTTGATGATTAACTTTAATTTTTGCTAATCATTTTCAATTTTTTGTAAGGCATAGACATGTTGAAAAGCTTGAATAATATGTTTGTAGGTCAGAGTTATATCCCCCCTCAAATTTGGGGATATTGTTCATGTCAAGTCACTTAATCTGACTATCTTTCACATGCATGGTTGGAATTTTTACTACCTTTGCAATGTTCAGCATGCTTTGAGTGGCAAGCAAAGGCTCATCATCATCATTATTTTAAGGACATCTATGATGTACTCTGCTTTTACTTCGTTCATGGTGGTCTCTACGATTATCATTGTCCCACTGTTCACCTTCATCATGATTATTCTTTTTGCGGCATTTGTCAGGACTAGAAGAGGGAGAAGAAGATGTAAATGAAGAGGGTGAAGAGGGAGGAGGATTGCCACCACCATGGTATCTGCCACCTCCAATACACTTGTCATAGTCATGTTTATTAGCTTTTTTGTCATCTTGATGCTTGCTCGAGCCCCTGCTTTGAGTTCCACATTTTTCTGAACCCAGATTGTTAATAGTGGACTGCAGATTCAGGTTCAAGACCCCATTACCAATATCAGGGGATGGATAATCTTCATGTTGAGAACCCCCAGAGGAAGGATCCTCATTGTCATTTTGGTTCAATAGGAATAAGGAATTGGTAAATTGTTTTCTCTTCATAGCCTCATGGTGCTTGTCCTAGTGTTGATCACTCCTGCATTATGTTTCAGTGGGACAATAGTCTCGGTAGTCATGGTCATGCACAATGTACTCTTCTTGAAAATCTTGAATGTCCAACCTCCTAAGAGTTTGGAGTAGCATCCCAGGAACAGATTACTTAGGAGTCATTACAATGTTACCCTCCATATCTCGCCACTGTAGTTGTTCATCCTGATGTAGGATGAAGGTGAAGTCAGGCACATACTCCTCTGGATGAGTATATACCACCTTGCATTCTTGAGGCATTGGTAGTTTAGTATCATCACACATGTGAGAATTAGACATTTTCTAATTAGAATAAGATTTCAGTTGCTCAAATTATTATATTTATTTTTAGGATGATTTTGATCTTAGGGTTCATCCAACAATGTTAATGATTTTCACTATGCATAGATAGTACATGTTTTAAATAAAAAGAGTCATGAGCAATGGTGCTAATGATGAGCGATGAATACCCCTATGCTCAACTAGATGAATCACTAAGTGTTCACGCGTGATTCTATCAAATTCAATGAACTCTATGTCTTCTGGTACACTAGCCTCTAGGAAGTGAACTTTCCCTAACAGTTATTTGTTATCTTTCCAATTACACTTGTGATATGCAGAGGTATGGTTAAGTGTAATTGAGGTGTATGATTTTTATTATTTTTATGTTTTATGTTTTGGGAGCTTAAAATAAAGGATGAAAGGAATAAAGTAACTTAATTGCTAATTTAACCTAACTAACTAATCAATGTCTAACTAATTCTAACATAAGCATCGGTTACCACTTTCCATACAAATCTTGAATATGTATAATGCTACTAGGTTACCAAATGTTAAGCGTTATTGGGATTACCAATTGCCATGTGCATGCTCGAAGCAGTCATACTTATGTGCTTAATTAATTGTTATTCAATCTAGCTAGCTTAATTTCTTAATTAGTGTAATTACTTAAAATCATTAAATAAAATTACTAAAAAAATTAAATATATGAAGAAAATATTTAATTTATCCAAAGTGCTAAAAGGTTTATTAGAAAGCTCATGTTTATTGCCACACACACTACTGTGCTCACGTACAATAGTGTTTGAATAAAGATTTGTACACTCAATGACTCCTACTGTGTGCATTTGGGAAAATATTCAAACTTTGGGGAAAAAAAACTGTAAGAGCTCTACTATGCTATGACTAATATGAATCGAAAACCATGTGTCCAAGTGTTATATATATAGGCTAGCACACATCCCATGATATTAGATATTCAACATTACTTCTGGATCCCCGATATTGGGTATTTGATATCATGGCTTCAGATAAAATAAACTTCATCACCAAGTTTTTTGCTATGTTCTTTTGATCATGGTAACTTGCTTGACAACTTGGAATTTTGAGTTAGCAACATGTAATTTTTGTTGTGCATTTTTCTTATTTGTGAACTATTAATGTCAACATCGCCCATGCTAGGCATAGGGCCATGACTATTAAGTTCCAATTCGATAACAATTAGAAATTCTATAAGTTATAGCCCAATGCAAGTTAATTGTAATAGCAACATATGTTAGGTAAAGCAAAGTACACTCAACAGATAGGTAGGTACATGGAATACAGAATGATGAATTTGGAATTTAATTTTGGAAGATACATTAGTTTGCATTTTTAACATCTTTTTTTTTAAAAGGATTCCAAGTAGTGTTGACAATTACCTCTCCGTGAACTAAATGTTGGTTAATTAATAAGTTTAAATCCTTAACCATTAATGCTCAAAATATATATAATAAAGTATCATTTTCAACATCTTCTACAATCCATGTCATTCTGCTATGGTTTATTGAGCTTACAAACCTAGAATCTTCCAAAAATACAATAGTAACTACCATGAAAACAATGGAAGTAACATTGGAGAACATGGCTTGGTACATTTTCATGGCAACGTTTGGTTAGAGGAGCTTGTTCTAAGTGGTTGGTACATGAGTTCAATGTTGGCCATTACTTATCATCTCTACAGTGATTTGATTTACTACATTTGTTGGCAGGAAGACTAGGAACAACAGTTTCATAACCATTAGATGGTTAATTCTTTTTTTTTCTATGTTTCTGCATTTTAAATTCTTTTAGTTAGTTTCCTTTCTTGGTTTCATGGTTTTGATTCTGCATATCACCTTTTTAGGGTTAACCTTTATAAGTTTTAATAACATCTCTCTAATCCCATAATTATTATCCATTTTATCATAATGACAATAGAGACCCTTAATAATAAAAGTGATGTTTCTTTGAAAATCATTAAATAAATTAAGGTAAAATAAATGTTTAGTGTTCCTTGTCTATTTAGCTTTCTCTTTTCTAGCAAATTCTATGGGAAGGAGAACAGGAGAAGTTGAAGCAACAATCGAAGGGAGAAGAAAGAGGGGGAAATCCCATGAACCCTTTCTAAAATTTGGTGGCAATGATTGTTATGGTGGACATTATGTGCTGGTGGTGGTAGTGGACATTACAATGGACGTTATGCTTAGGCAGTAATTGCCATGGCCATTACACATGGGTGGTGGCTCCTCATGTGCTAGAATAGTCTTTATAAATTCCTTGGCTAGATGCAACATGGACATGGAATAGGAAGTAGCAAGCTAGCTACAGTGGTGGCGTTTTCTCCAAGTGGAGTCATGGTGGGAAATCCCAAGGTTCTCTCTTACTTTTCTTGCCTATTCGATAACTCTCCTAAAGGCAGTTTAGGGTAGAGAAGGGGGTAGATTCAATGGTCAAAAGTTGGAGGCTCATTAGAAGAGGTGTGCTTCTTACAAGCACTGGTAGGTAAGGTTGCACCAGTAGTCATTGCATCTATGCTCGTTTTGAGCTAAGTCATCATTTCATTCTATCATTTTATATTTTTGCAATTGAACCGTGGTCTTTGTGTTGTGGATTAAACATAGAACTCATTTTACTTTAGAACTCAGATTAATCCTATACAAGCTATAAGCTATTTCCTGCTTTAATTTCACATTTTATTAATACAAAAGTTTTATCGTTGAAAAATTAAAAAGCAAACAGTTGCCTTTCAAAATTATCTTGAACTTCCTTTTATATTTCCTTGTTAAAATCATTTAACTTACCAGCATCTTTATACGTCACAAAATGCCACATTGCCCTACCAACTGAGACTATTCCCAAGTTCCCGTAGCCATATAGGAGACACCCTAGATAATAGTCTCCCTAAATGAGTTTTTTAAGTGTTGATGTGTCCAAAATTTATGCATCAACACCTTTTTGGTACTAGAATGAGGGTGTTTTTCCAACCTTTGTTTTCCATTTCTGTTTCCAAAAATATCAAATTTTATGTTCTTTCCCATTGATTTGCATTGTCTATTTTTGTTTTTGCTTTCCTGTTTTCATTTCCATTTCTATTCTTAGTTACCAATTTATAGATTAAAAAAATATCTATTTTTCGCTGTTTCTGAAAATTTTTGTTACTTGTTCTTGTTAACAGTCATCCATTAACAGTTCATGTTTTCTGGTTTTGAAAATCTAGTTTATTTTCCTATTTTAGTTTCTAATTAGGTTACCTAGAAGCTTCAGTGGTTGTTTTTGTTTCCTATTTATTTTTAGTTACTATTTCTTTTTTTGAAAATTTAGTTTTCTATTAAATTTCTGTTTCCACTCCTGAAAGCTTTTGTTTTTTTCAGTTCTTGAAAATTTTATATTATCTAATTTTTGTTATCTAAACCTACTTTGGCCCATTTCTAATACTAGTTCCAATTAACAGTTGCCTATTTTTAATTTTATCACTATATTTCAATTTCATTTTCAAATCCCTAAACCTTCTTTTCCTAGTTCTATTGATTACTTCATTTAGGTGGTCCTTACCATAGTTCTAAGGTAAGGTGGTGTTCTCATTTACTTTTCTGGAAATTTGCATTTCACTATTTTTTTAAAAAAATTTATATATATTGCAATTTCAGTTTTTCTTTTAAAAATAAAAATAAAAAAATATAGTATTTAAATATTTTTCTATCTTATTTAATTTTATATTTTTGTAGCATTTATATTTCAAAGTCTTTCATTTTATGAATGAGTCCTCCCATAAATCATCCCAACAAAGACCATTTACCCCTTCCCTTAAGCAACCAACTACTCATCATTTCACTTTAAGAAAATAACGAGCTTCATGATTTCCAAGTTATATTCCTAGAAGAATTCGAACTAGGATGGAAGCTAATCAACCCCCAAATCCTTTGGTGAGCAATCCCTTTAAGTTCACAACCTATCATGATATTCTGAAACCACTTTAAAATATAAATTTATTCTTTGATCCTACAACCCCTACTAGTAATGCCCATCAACATATACAATGTTTTGAAACCTTACTAGGCATCCATAACATTATCCAAAATTACATAACATGTAGGGTCTTTGTGACAACTTTTAGGAGCAAAGCCACCCAATGGTTTTTGATGCTCCCTAATGCCTCTATCAACTCATGGCAATAGTTTAAACATAAGTTCTTGCTCCAATTCGATAAGTTCACTAACCCTGCCTTAGCATCAAGTAATTTCACAAGCCTAAGAAAACTACCTAGGAAAAATGTCCGTGATTACAACCTAAGATTCCTCCATCAACTTGCTTATGTGCTGAATGAGATAGGTTCGCAACCTAATGGTATTCTCAATTTCTACATATCTACCATTGAGAAATTCTTCATCTATGTCATTAAGTTTGATCCTAACATAATAGAAATATAAGGAGAAATGGCTAAAGTTGTTGAATTAGAACAAATTAGCTTGATGAATTGCATTCAAACTCAATTTGGGATGATGAATGTTAGTAATCCTATATGGTCTATTCCTCTACCATCACAAGTTTTTCCAATGAATAATACTTTGTTCCAAACTCCCACTCCCCTTCAAATGACTCAACGTACAAGTAGTTGTTTTCAAGGTCTCACATCCTCTTCATTTTTACCACCACATACCTATTGAAGTCATGATCAATCAAAAGCTTTGATCCAATCCATCATAAACCCAAATGGAATATCTAATCCTAATGCATCTACTTGTCAAACAAAAAATGAAATAACACAAATATTAACTTCACTTCAAAAGCTTTTCAATGAAGTAGTTGAACTAAAGAAAAATAACAATAAAGTTCCTATACAATCTGAAAAATCAAGCACATCAATCAATGATGATTATTGCCATCTTCATAACACTAGGCAACATTCTAAAAAAACTTGTCTTCAATTTTTAGCACTATATGGTGAAAATGTCCAAAATCAAAAAAATGGAAAAGGCCCTATTATGTCTTTAACATACCTCATGAAATAGAAAATGAAGAAGTTCCCTCATTGGAAAAATTCATGGTAAGTGATCCGAACCCACATAACACTCACTACCATAGACTTAGTGACATTATGAAAACCACACAATAACAAACTAGGAATAATCCTTATACCCCTTCCAAGAGAAGAGATCCTAGTTAAAATAACACAAATAATCAAATTGGACCATCCTAAGAAAATGTCCCACAATAGTCAAACTTCCCTTCCATGCTTAGAATAACTCCACCTCAACAAGAAGCCAAAGATGAACATAAAGCTTATGACCCAGTTGAAGATTTTAAAAGAGTTAAAGCCAATATTTTAATGTATGACCTCCTACATGTTAATGAAATGAAAGATGTGATCCAAAAGATAGTTCAAACACCTAAAACTAATAAAGAAAAATCTCTAACAACCAAAAGGCAAGTTCATTTTCCAAAAATTCCTAATGTATTACCAATACAAAATTCAAGTAATCACATGTTAAACAAGAAAGAGCAATCCCCCTTCCTAACAACTTTGATCATGTTAGGAAGAATGTTCACAATTGTTTAATGGATTCTGGTGAAACAGTTAGTCTCATGCCACTTGAGGTATTTAAAACATTAGGAGCACAAATTCTACCACCAACAAGAAGTTCGATAGAACTTGATAGATCTAATGTACTTTTGGTAGGATCATTAAAGGGAGTAAAAGTACAACTTAAAAAATACCCTACTTTTACATGTTATAGATATTTTAGTAGTTGATATGTCACCCACTTATGGTGTGCTTCTATCTAGGACTTTCGAAGCCAAGTTTGAGGGCTTCTTTAGGTTAGATTTCTTAAAATTATTAATTCTTATTAAAGGAAAATATGGATATATGGTTATACCAAGAGAACCTTTATATAAATAAGTGGTAACATCTTTTAATCAAGAAAATCAATCTTTGGAAAATCAAAACACTGATCTTTATATTGGAGTTATTGAAGTTGGACTTGGCAACCATGTTATAGATGACCATTAGAGTAAAATCTCAAAAATAAATCCTTTTACTTTTAGAGAATGTGAAGATATTTATGAAGATGCCTTGCCTTATTATCAACATGATGGAAAAACATTTCTTTTGGGTGATCCACCACCATTAGGAAGGGACAAAGATATAAATGATGTTCTAACCATTAAAACACTAGAAGGTGAGCCAAATTTTGATGAAATACTGATTGGACATGTCCCTAGAAAAGAAAATTATGTTCTTGATGTATTAGCTCAATTGGCCACTACTTTAGATGTTCCTTTTAGACACAATTCTTGTGGTTCTAAAATTATTATTGAAAAGGTTAACTCTTATTCTATTCCAGATAATATATTTTCTTTCCAAGTTTTGATGATGATAATCATATTCATGAATTTTTATTTTCCAATGGTGAATTTAGTGATCAATGTTTTAAAGTTTCTCAAATTAATGAAATAGTTATATCAAAGGATGTCATATTTTCAAATAAAATCTCTCCTAAAATTTTCAACTAGAGAAGCTGTATTTGATTACTTACATACCAAAACCAAACCATTTAAACAAAAAATTAGACTTGTTAATCCCAAGATTGAAAATTTGATGGAAGAAGAAGTTGATAAACTTTTAGAATCTAAAATATGAAAAATTCAAGTTGGACATCAAATTTAGTGCCTGATAGAAAATGAACAAGTGAATTTAAATTATGTATTGATTTTCATAATCTTAATCATCGACAATTTGTTAAAAGATGATTTGACAAGAAATTTGCAGGTAAAGTCTTTAAAATAGGAGATATGGTCCTAAAAAAAGGTAGAGCGTCTAGTCAAATAGGTCCTAAAAATAAGTTTCCTACTATGTGGACAAGCCCATATCAAGTCACAAATATCATTGGTCCCAACATTTATAAAATTTTTGATTTGCAAGGACACAAATTAAATAGAAATTTTAATGCATTTCATTTAAAGCATTTCTACTCAAGTGCCCCTCGTTAACACTTGGTAGATTCTTAGTTGTGTCTTTTCTTCTCATTCTTCATGCATTTCATTTGTATAGTTGCATTTACATATTTTCTTTACATTTCCATCATTTTCTCATGAATGTTTTGTTTACCATCATCTCTTTTTTAGCTTATTGGTTTTTCATTGATTTTTGCTTTTCAACATGATTTTAATAATCATTATGATCATTTGAGTTACCAGGAATTAGGTCATCATAACACCATTTGAAAATAATGCTAGTATAATATTCATGTTATATCATATTACTATTATATAGAATCATATTATATGATATACTTTAGTTTTTTTATGATTCTTCCCAATCTTTTTCAAGATAAAGGTTTTATTAGTTATGTTGGATTATGGAGGATGGGATTTATGCTAACTTGTCATGTTATTATCATGGTCATGTGAATGTAGGAAATGCAAAGTTAAAAGATGGTTTGCCACAATCACTAAGTGACCTTAGAAAATACCATTTTCCTTCTTACAAGCGCCAGCCCTCAAGTGTGATGACCCATGGCTATCCTATTAGTAACGAGGTGAAGTATGTTCCTCTTCACTTGAGTATCCTTAGCCACCTAGGAGACCTGCTATGATGCCATCTAGATTATAATCAAAGACACATACATAAGGGTTGAATTGCACCATGGGCAAAGTTTTCAAAAGGACCGTGTTCTTTAGTAGTGCAACTAATAATAAGTTCTTGAGTGTGATGGGATTTGGTAGCAATCCTCACCCTAGCCTTCATTTCCCCTTTTAAACCTATTTCTTAAAAATTAAAAAAAAGTAATTATTCCCTTATCCATTTTCACCCATTTCATTTCTAAACTTCCAAAAAAATAAAAATAAAAAAAATTCCAAAAGTTATGGCTAGCTATGATCTAAGATAAGCATGTCCTCTTCATTAAGTTTGGTATAAATCTTGTGCTCAAAGTAATCCTCATGCTAATTTCTTTATTCATGAGATGATTGGAAATGAGATCTTATATATATATATATATAGTTAAAATTATGATTTATAAAGAATATATGTTAAGATCTTGATTAAACAAGGTGGTGTGTTGGGTGGCTCATGTTTAGTATTTCCTTGATTATATGATTATTTTAATCATGTTTAAAATGATATGGTGTGCTTTCGAATTTCAATTTTTGAGTGTTTTGGGATCTTTCGATTCCTTGTCTTTTACATCCCCTTTTAAAATTTCTATGGTTTTGCTATTCTTACACTTTCATGCAATTAAAATTTTGGGGCTAAGTGTTGATGTTAACATCACCCATGCTAGGCATGGGGCCATGACTATTAAGTTCCAATTCCATAACAATTAGGAATTTTATAGGTTATAACCCAATGAAAATTAATTGTAATAGCAATATAGGTAAAGGACGGTACACTCAATAGGTAGGTAGATACATGGAATACAAAATGGTAAATTTGGAATTTAATTTTTGAAGATGCATTAGTTTGCATTTTTAACATCTTTTTTTAAGAAAAGGATTCCAAGTAGTGTTGACAATTGCTCCTCAGTGAATTGAACGTAAGTTAATTAATAATTTTAAATCCTTAACCATTAATACTCAAAGTATAAATAATAAAGTGTTGTTTTCAACATCTCCTAGTGATGAAATATGGTTTGTTGTGTTGACTGGGCCCTGTGAACGAGGCCGCATTGACATAGTCTGTTGTGTTGACACGGCCTCGTCAACGTAGGGGTTTGTCTTGGGTTATAAATACATGCTCACCAGCCACATTTATGGCATCAAATTGAAAATAGTAGTCATACTCTTGTAGTTTTTACATTTGGAAGTTAAAATATTTCTCCCAAGTGCCCGTAGTAGGAGTCATTGAATGTATGGATCTTTATTCGAGCACTGTTGTACCTGAGCACGACAGTGTGTGTAGAAATAAAGACGAGCTTCTTGATAAACCTTGAAGTATTCTGGATAGTTTAGATATGTATTCATGCATTCAATATTTTTAATTATCTATTCAATGTTTTCTAGTAATTAAGCTAATGAGGTAATTAAGAGAGATAATCTAGATAGATTAATTACATATGTACAACTGCTTCAAACGTAGCATGTATTCACTTAGTAATCCTAGCAGCGTTATTGCTTAGTGCACCCAGTAGTGTAGTGCTTGGTAACCCAGTAGTGGATACATGGGTTCAGGATGTGTACAAAAAGTGGAGTCGGATGCTTATGTTAGAACCCGTTAAAGATTATTTATTTAGTTAATTTAGATTAGTTATTAAATTACTTTATCTCTCTCTTCAAAGCACCAAAGAACATAAAATATAAAATGATAAAAATCATATGGCTCGATTTCACTTAACCATACCTTTGTACTTCACAAGTGTAATTAGGAAGACAATGAATGATCGTAGGCAAGGTTCACTGCCTAGAAGACTAGTGCACTGAAAACTATAAAGTCCATGGAATTTGACTGGATTGCACATGAACGCATTGTGATTTATATGGTTGGGCATAAGGGTATCTTGCTGCTCATCACCTACCATTCATGCCATTCTACTATAGTTTATTATGCTTACAAACCTAGAATTTTCCAAAAATACAATAGTGTTGGCACATTTGGCCATTCCATGGAACAGTAAGACTCCTGATTTGAAAACTAAACTCATGGATTTAATTTTGGTAAGCCTCTTGCTTCATTTTCAATAACACTAATTTCACATGGATGGACTGGTGCTGGAATAGTCATGCAAGGAACAAGATTGATGGCGCACTCAGGGATGGACAATGGAAGGCACAATTTTGGCATCAACAACAACACGTCTTCTCCTTTTCTCTCTCTCTCTCTTCTCTCTCAGTTGCCAAATAAGGCCGGATGTCAAATGTGTATAGTGTTCACTCTTGTGGTCATGAACACTAATGTTGCCATGTATTGTAATCTTGATCCNTATAGCCGTTGAGAATGGTTATGAAAAATGCCAAAACCCTCACTCACGCAGTTGCTGGCAACACAAGCGGAACCCAGAAAACCTGGATTTGTGCCCTGAAACCCTTGTTGCTGCTAGAGAGAACCTGCGCTGAAGACCATCCGTTTGCCTTGAGGGCCGTTGCTGTTGCCATCAATGCCGCTGCAGTTGCTGTCACGAGCGTTGTTGCTGGAGACGAATAGGCCGTTGGCGTTGGTCTACGCGCCTGTCTTAGCATTGTTCTGAGCGTGAGCCGACGTGCTGAGAGAAGCAGAGTTGATGCCAGCGCTTGCAGCAGGGCGGGTGGAGGAACAGCGGTGGGAGAGAAACGAGCGGCGGGCGGATGAACAATGGCACCAACACAACACGCGACTGCGACAATCAGAGGACCCTGCCGATGTCTGCCACATGTAAAAAAATCCCTTCTCTGCCTGGCCGTGGCTGCGATCTGGTATTGCTGAGTCTGGAGCGAGTCGCCCACCGATGCACTGATCTTTAGGGTTTCTGATGCCGAAACCCTCAAATCTGAACCTGTGCGCATTTGCAAAAATGATCCCACGTAAAGGTCTGGCTATGAGTACACTGCAAAAATCCATGGGTAGAGAACAAAGGGTAGAAAACAAAGGTTGCAAAGAAGTTAGATCCAACGACAGGCGCGTTTTTAGCTCGTCCCTGTAACTTCCAAGAATTTGTGCAGGTTACTTCCTTGCCAAACAGGGTTCTTCTTCCAAAGGACTTATTTCAAATTTTTAGGCGGTATGTTGTTCACTCCTCCTGCAACCTACCTTCCAAAATAGTAGCCATGTCCAACGTTGATGCATTCGGTATCGCATACCAGTCCGGTGAATGCAGCAACAAAGACATAAAGCCATATCAAGATAGGTGTCTGGAGATATTTTGGGCTGATGCTGGTAAACTGGAGTTGCAGTTTATCAAATAAAATTTTAAATAATCACAATACCATATACACTAAGTGTGAAGCCCCGGTTATAAACTTACCTTTTTTTTAATTTAATTATCCCAAGACTTCAAAACGTTATTGTTTTTAAATATTATTATATAAGTTACTACCTACAAAATATTTGTAATATTNTCAGGATGGACTGGTGCTGGGCTTTTCGTCCGCCTTGTGTTCCAGTGACAACTGCGTTAGACCGGTTCATTGTACTTTCATTCTGTAATGCCATTGTTACATTTTCTTCCCAAAATCGTTTACAATTTGCATCAACTGTTGCATGTATTCTGTTTTCGCTCATTTACGTTACACTCTATTTGCATCGGTTACATTTTTTACGCTTTGATTTACGCCTATTACGCCGTTTACGTATAGCCCAGCATATAGCACTTCGGTGTACGTTCGGGAAAATCCTTGTCTGATTCACGTGCGGACCATCCAAGGTACTCTACTTTCGTTCATTTCAACTCGCCCTCAGGTGAAGGTAGGGTCTTCTGTGCACGTCCTGTGATCCCACGGTCTCTGTTTCCTTCCAGCTGGAGACCGACGATTTCGGACTGTACAGAAATTGGCGTTAGAAAGAGGGCCTCTACCTAAAACCTTACCTACAAGTTTCTCAGTGTTTACGTTGCTGAGTGTTTACGCCGTCGACCATACGCCACTTGTTTCTGAAATCCTCCCAGCGTTTACGCTGCTTAGTTTAAAACCCAGTCTGCAAACTATCCAGCGTTTACGCTGCTGAGCGCCTACACTGTTCAGTTCAAACCCTTCCATCCATAAGTCTCCTAGCGTCTACGCTGTTTGCCACACGAGGGTTCTGTAAGATCCCCAGCGTCTACGCTGTCGAGTACATGCTACATGCTTTATGCTGTAGATTTTCCTTACGTCATACACAAGACTACTAAGGTTTACGCTGCACATTTTTACGCCGTAGACTTGTCTATGTTGCCGTCCATTTACGCTATGCTTTTTTTACGCCGTAGATTTTGTCTACGCTGCACATTGACTTTCTCTGAGATTTTGTTTACGCTACTCTCTTTACACTACAAACTTGTTCACGCTACTGTACATTTATACCACACTNAGTGAAGTGTTTACTCGTGTCATTTTACCTTGTTGAAATATTTGAGGTCTACACAAATTTTCTTTCTTTTCTTTTCTGCTTATTTCCATTGAATCTTGCTCTATTTCTAGTTTTCTTGTGGAACTATCTCTTTCTCTGGGGAAAATTAGGAGTAGATTGCGGAGTTGTGCTCAAATGTTTTTGCAAAATTTTATTTGTTGCAAGTAGGTATTATAAGGACCGCGTAGACTAGGTAGTTGAACAAAATAGGAAATTTTCAACAACTCATAGTACTAGGCAAAGTTGTCTGAATCTCTTTAAAGTAAGTCATTTGTAGTTTACA
>MNCI01001825.1:129679-196597 GCA_015680685.1 Gnetum montanum
TTAACATTGCCAAATAGAGCATATAAAAAGAGCAGAGAATCTTATAGCAGATGATTTGGCAAAGGCAGCTTCAACATTGGATATGCAATTATTAGAGAGTTACAAAGATGTCATGATTGAAGAAGAACATCAGCCATCAGTACCAGATAATATAAGATATTTACAGGTATTTGAAGACGATGATCAAGTACTAAGATTTATGAAAAATAAGCAAGAATTTGAGGGTCAAGTGATGCCTGAAATGTTGTCAAATTCCAAAGCTAATTTTATTCCAAAAAGGATGATTGACTTGGAACATGAGTTCAAGAAAAATTTACTTGCTAGGAAAGATATACAAAACCCAAATAGTCAAGCTTTCGATGTAGTGAATTTTGGATTAGACAAGATGCTGAAGATGTTAAATGTTACGAAGAAAGGAGATTCAGATGCGATATCGCAGGAGATTCAGATGCATACGCGACATCGCAGGGGATGATGCGATATCGCGGCAGCCGCGATATCGCGGCTCATGTGAATCACGTCTCATCAGATGTTTAATTCCTTTTTTTTTATGTTTCTACATTTCAAATTCTTTCAGTTAGTGTCCTTTCCTAGTTTCATGGCTCTAATTCTACATATCACCTTTTAAAGGTTAACCTTTATAAGTTTTAGTAACATCTCTCTAATCCTGTAATTATTATCTATTTTATCATAATGAAAATACATGCCCTTAAGAATAAAAGTGATATTTCTTTAAAAATAATTAAATAAATTAAGGTAAAATAAATTTTTAGTGTTCCTTGTCTATTCAGCTTTCTCTTTTTTAGCAGATTCTATGGGAAGGAGAACAGGAGAAGTTGAAGCAACAATAGAAGGGAGAAGCAAGAGGGGGGAATCCCAAGAACCCTTTCTAGAATTTGATGGTAGTGAATGTTATGGTGGACATTATGTGTTAGTGGTCATAGTGGACATTACAATGGACATTATTCTTGGGTAGTTGATGAATCGTGATTCATTAGGCTTCAATATTGGACCTACGATATCGCGTACCCGATATCGTGACCTGGCTAGTAATATCGGATGCACAATATCATGACTCTTGTGTGGCTGTATAAATACACATGTAGGCGTAAGGAGTTGGGAGTTAGTTTTTAGAGTTAGTTAGTAGTTCATTTTAGAAGTTAGCTTTCATTTTTAGTTCTTCTCAACCCTTTTCCCCCAATGCATGCCCACAGTGTGATGATTGTAATTGTATAACACCTTCATTCAAGTGTGATGTACTTGGACACGCACATGACCAAAAATAAAGATCGAGATTACTTGATCATTGTAGAATTTACTTAGTTTAATTATTTAACTATTATTTATTACTTTTGTAATGAATCTCTCTCTACCTTCCTCTCCTATCCCTGTTAGTAAACACAAAATGAGTAGGACTTAATCACAAGCATTTAAGTGTGACTACTTGGTATCCCAATAGTGTACTTAGGACATGTGATTGGTAATCCTAGTAGTAGTACACGAGGTCCAAGATGTGTATGGATTATTAAGGAATGGATGCTCATCGCACTTAGGCTAGCTTAGACTCTCTTCACCCTTTTCCTCCTAGCTCAATTAAAGTTATTTTCTATTACCTCTAGGGGTAGCACTAGTTTAGGACCACATCATACACCTCACTCTAGAATAAACCATATGTGATAAAGAAAATACTAGTCTAGATGGGATGACAATGAACTATGATTAATGAGTAACTATCTAGATACCACAACTAGCCTGTCTATGGAGTTCGACCGAATTGTGCATGAAATGCTCGTATTCGTATGGTTGAGTGTAGGGATACCTCGCCACTCATCATTGGCGTTGTTGTTGGGGAAAATTCTAGTTATTTATATTAGTTATATCACACAAGGTCACTGTAACAAGATATTCATGATATATCTCTTAGAAAAGAAATTAATTTTAATTAAGTCACACACGGTTCACAACAATGTCTCTCTCACAAGGCTCTAACAATGCAACAACGAGTAAGGCAATTCATTCGAGAACCAAAAAATTATATGATGATGAAGATAAATTTTGGAGTACTCAACCTTATGTAGGAGTCCCCTATGTTCATGAACACCCCAATGATACTCAAAGACTTTCATCATCCATCTCTGACACCTCTAGTAAGTATGAGACATCCCATAGAACAAGGAGGCCCAAAAGGTCTAGGACTTTCTTGATAACTAGCAAGAACTTATTTGGGGATGATTGGAAGACTTAAAAAAGTCATAAAAAGTTTTATAGTTCCCTCTCTTCCTCTACTCCTTCAATGTTAGATTGTGACATGGATGACTATCTTTCAAGGGATTAGCATAGAACTAAAAATCGAGCTCACAAAGAAAATTGAGAATGCCAACATGAACAAGGACAACATCATCCCAACATACAAACTCACAACCCACTTAGTGATGATGAACCCTTGCTGGCCACTAAGAGCCTAATGTCTATACAAGAGGTCATTTGAATATCCTGCAGGCCTCGCAAAGAAAGCCATCTACCTAGGCTTGACTTAAATAACTTTCCTAAGTTTTTCGGAGGCTATGATCTAGATCCACAACATCATCTACAAGCCTTCTATGATGCCTATGTATGGAATAATATTGATAATGGGTGGCAAAAACTTAAGCTCTTTCTTATGACACTCATTGGCCAAGCAAAATTGTGGTACAAATTGTTAAATCCAAAATCAATCCGTAGTTGGCCAACAATGGTAGAACTCTTTATTGAACGATATCAAACCTATGCCAGAGTATCAGCCTTGAGGAGACAAGATATTATGCATTGTTAAACAACTTCCTAGGCCATGGATTCTTCGAGAAAAGGCTAATGTGTCACATCATGGATGGGCTCCATAATGAAACAAGGGAAACCCTAGGCATGTATGCCTGAGGTTAACTATACAAGCTAGAAACCCATCAACTCCAAGAGCTTATTAAGCGGGTAGCAAAAGAAGAAGGAGAAATGGCTAAATGGGAGAATGTTGAAAACTCTCAATGAGAGTCCATAACCATAAAGAGGAGAAATTAACTCACCTTGAGGAAGTGAAACTGTTTCTACCTTTGCCAATGCAATAATCACTAGATGAAATTGTGACAAAGATTAATAAGATGATGGAGTGGATGCATAGAAAATATGGAGAATATGCTAAAAATAGTAGAGACACAACTATGCCAAATTAGGAAATAGGACAGGACACCACACAATAATAAGAATAAATGGTAGAAGATAATAAGAATAAGAACTCAACTGCCAACTTCTCATATCAATGCAACGTCTATCTGTACGATCACCCTAAAGGCCAATGCCTAGTTTTGTCACATTTACATGAGCATTGGGGGGGAATGTTACACCCAGATTTTGTACAAAAATATCAGGTTCAACCACAATGGCAAAAGCCCTAGTCGTGGGGGAAGCCATCGCCAACCTGACCATATCCTTTGTATGTCCCAATGCCAAATGCTTACTATGTTCAACACCCTATTTCTCTAACTAGATCATCATCCTCTACTTCACCTCATTGTTATCATTCTCCAGAATACTATCCACTCATACCCTCTCTGACAAGGTTGCCACCTCATGTACCTTACACTTTTCCTCAACAATAATGTTCTCATCCTTCACCCCCTTCTACATCGCCAGCAATTGTACCAGAGGGTTTTGCACCACAGCACCAACCTAGGAATGCTACTTGTGCTACTATTTTCAATAGCAGTGAAGGTATTGAAAAGCTCCCTTTCTTTAGGCATGGCTATAGAAAGAAGCAGCACAATGCTGAACCCACTGCATCTCCCAAACCAGCGCAAGTTCAACGCTATGATGCATCCTTCTCCTCAAACTCAACACCTCGTGTTACCTTATTAGGGCCACCAATCAATGCACCAAGAACTATGTGGCCTACTGAATATAGCCACAGAAGGAGACATATTGATCCTTGTGTGCCATCTTATGGTCAATGGTGCCATAGTGGGGTAGCTCCTTATCGCATGACCCCATCATATAACCTACCCCACTATGTCTATTATGATCGAGTGTGTGAACCCCAATATGGGTACATTCCAACCACCACATCAAAAGACACCCAATGGTTTGGATATGACCAGGCCCCAATACTTCCAACATGCATGGATCGTACCCTTCCATTTATTAATTCTTGCTATGATCAAAAGTTTAGTTATGGGGAATATCCCCCATTCTAATAAACAGAATTAATAAATGTTTTTTCTTTTCTTTAATTTTACAATTTTTTGTTTTCCATTTTTTCATCTTTTAATTTTTTGTTTTATCTTTTTATTGGTTGTTTCATCTTTTTATTTATTGTTTTATATTTTTATCCTTTTATGGGTAATCTCATCTATGAATAAAACACTCATGTGACTTGTTGGTTGAGGTGTTGTTCTATGCTATGAAGTCTTAGGTGACTAATTACTTGGATAGCAAGCCCATCACATCCACCCACCCATTGTATTAATAAGAGGTTCTACTCTAGATCGCATGATATTTTTGACATGATTAAAACTTAAAGTAATTTTGTGCTCATTATGCCTAGAGAAAAAATGATGGACTAAGAGGGAATGGTTAGCGTGTGATATCAAGGGGACTTGTGGATTCTCTTTGGTGACATCTGTAGGAGTTACCAGGTAGCCTAGGTGTACTAAGATCCTTGTAGATCTAATGAAAAATGGAAGTAAGAGTAATAAAGGCACTTAATCAGGAAAAGTCAATGCTGTTCTAGGGGGTTCCACTGGAAAGACATGCACCCATGCCTGAAGGTTGGCGGCTTCTTTGAATTAAGCATTCAAAAACAAGAGAGAAAAGAAAAGAATAAAAAAATATGTGCCAAAGCGACCAAAAAGAAAAGAAAAGAGAAGATCAAGATCAAAGTGCAGCAAAGCAATCACTCCTCTCTTGAACAAAATGCCAACTGATCATATGCCTTGTCATGGTACTCTTATGAGTATCCATCATGGGATGAAACAATGTGATGTCACTGATCAGAGGAATGGACTTGGTCTTGATTTTGGAGTGATGAGATAATGACACATTAATCACATCCTACACTTAAGATTCATTGTGCCTTGGGTTAGTTGCTCACCTTTCCACTCACTTCGATGCTGATGTGCGAAGAATCTGGTTGGATAGGCCATACGGAAAAGAGGACAAGACATATAGAGAGTTGACGCTAGAAAAAAGAATATAATTCAAGATTGGTACTTATCACATCTTCTCCAGAAGAGGATTAAATAGAATTTCAACATATGTGGCAAGAGGAAGTGTGATATTGATGGAAAAGGTTAATGCTAACCTTCCTCATCTGTATCTCATGGAGATCTTGAGGTGGTTTGAAGAACACAAGGTAGGGAAGTTCGCGTTTCCCTTCCCTTGTCTCATCAGGAAGTTGTGCAAACATGCTGGTATTTTGGGGTACACCAATGACATTCACAAAAGAGCCAAAAATGCTTCGTTTGCCGAACTACTAAAGCCACCAGCCCAAAGGAAGAGTGTTGGTGAGACACTAGAGCTAGAGCAAGAATAGACGGTGGGGCCCACTGCAAATCAAACTATAGGGCCTAGCTAACTCCCAAGCACAGGGCCTGGGCAACAACAAGCAAGGCCCAACACAAGCCAACGAGACCAACCATCACCACTGTCGCAAGATTATTGATCGTCGATGAGCCATATCAAGTCCATTGCTGAGACAGTTAGTTAGGGAAGTCGTGATGATGTTAATCTCTTTTGCATCATTGAAAACATCGTATGGTTCATAGTTTCTATTGATCGTGCATAGGGTGAGGTGTCCATCAAAACAGGAGGAGGGGAGACCCATTGGTCACAACAGATTTTAAGGAACGTTGTGTCTTTCCAGGTGCAATTGGAAATAGGTGAAGGTGCCACAGTGGTCATCATGCAGCACCAAGATGTAGTGGGAGCTGTAGAAGTGGTCACTGACAACATCAAGGAATCCTTCAACATTCCTGTTGTGCCATCGACAGATTTCACAAGAGCACGCGATGCTCAAACTTTGGCCCGTCCCTTAATACTTCTGCAAAGCATGAAGATGTTCTTGATTGGTTTCTATAGACACGACAAGTAATGATGTCCTTTTTTGACATCCCATAAGATGTCACAGCAACATAATCAGACATCATCTCCACCAAAGGAAGGTTGGTCATGGTAGAGATTAGGGCCGAGCATGCAGAGATGAAGTTGGAAAGACTTCAAGAAAGGCTCATTACCCTGCAAGCTACATAGTGGGATCCATCTCAATTCATTTTTATAGACCAGCTTCAATAAAGTATTGGCGAACAATAAAAGAGTGGTGGAGGAGAAGGAGAAGGCCAACTGGGATGCCTCTAACTCACAAGTATAAACGTATGCACACGCCAAGGCACTTAGAGCCTTACAGGAAGAGAATAAATAGCTTGCTACTGACAATCTCTGGTTGACCATTATGGAGAAATAGAAGAATGTTCTCGAGAAAAAATTTCAGCAATTACGAGAGTAGTTGGTCAGGGTCAACTAAGACATGAACCATTTGGCTAGAGAGAATTGAACCCTCTCAATGGAGAAGGTACGCACAATCCATCAAAAGATAGTCATTGAAATAAGCACATGGAAAAATGAGGCCAAGTGGGATGAAAAGTTAAATGAGCATTTCAAAGACCAGGTGGGGATGTACAAGCAAGTCATAAAAAAGGAGATCCATATGGCCAAGGCCCACATCAACACTTTCAGTGCTCAACACATTGATTGGTGGGCCATATTGGACACATCTGCATTTTCTCATCAAGTAGAGCTTAAAAGCCAAGACCTGTAGATTTAAGATCTCACAGAGTACATGGAATTGGTAGACCTGCGATATGCCAATCTAGCCATGTTGATAGTAGGACACTCAAGAATAGAGCTCGAGAAGTAGGTGGCTGCCACTTATGCCAACTATTAAGCAGAATTTGCGGAGCACAAGAAAATGTTGCAGAAAGATATCACAACAGACTTGGCTCAATAGCTTATAGATTTCCAAGAGTACAGGGAAAAATCCGAAGCCTACGAGGAGGAACGACGGTTGTTGGTGGCTTGGTACATCAAAGCAAATAAAATTTTCCTACAATTATTGTGTCCATTGTAGTGACCAAAAACGTCGACGGTTGAAAAACACCGAGGGGTCGATGGGTGCAACAGTTTTGACCCCGTACCCACGTGAGTGCTGTGCTAGGTGTGTGTGGATACGGGGTGCCCTGAACAATCTGGTCAATCAGACAGGGACTTAATCAGTGTCTATATAGCCTTTTGCAACATATGGTTTTGAAAATGGGGATGAAAATGGGAAGTAATGCCTGAAAGTAAATAAAGTAGAAAAAGTAGTGCAAAATGCAACAATAAGCAGGAAACAAGGTAAAATACAGTTAGAAAAATGCACCGATCCAAAGCTACAAGCTTGCTCTGTCAAGGTGGATACAGTTGGTTGCACAGCGTGATAGAGTGTAGAGATCCCGAGAGTAACCAAGACGTGTAGAGCAAAACAGGTTGTGCACTTGGGCATGGCCTTGGGCGCTGATAATGCAGGGATTTTACCAAGGTGTTAGAAAGGGAGACAAAACAAAATGCCAGCTAAAGATGCTAACTATTTGCAGTGTCAAACAGAAAGCTTACAATGCTCAATGCTCGATGTTATGATGCTTGCCATTTTTTTGAACCTCTAGAGATAGTCCAACCAACCCTTTGAGCGCTGTTCATTGGGGTATTTATAGGGCTAAAGGGCACATGAAAGGGGCGATTTGGATGCCATGTGCCCCGGGCCCATGTTGACTTGTTGGCGCCACATGTGCCATGTATGACCGTTGGACCTGCAAGACCATTGTAATGCGAGCCTGTTGTGCCGTAATTGTGAGCCTGCCACACCATAATTGCATCGTCAGCGTCTAAGGACGTGTGCCAATGGTCCAATTAGGTGAAGTGCATTGATGTTGCACAAGCATTTGCATGCCTTGTTGTGCTTTGTAGCGTAGCATGCTTAGCATAGCGTAGCATCTTGTCGTGCATTCTGCTACATGTGTGTTGCATGCTTGCTATGCTATGCTACGCTACGTAGCGTAGTGACTGGCCTTAGTCACGAAAACTTTGTCGATTTGCAAACTTTACTTCCGCGAGACTTGCAAATTTACTGATTTTGCCCTTTGAGCTGCCTTCTATCTCTTTCACAGGATTGCTATGCCTCGTTGCACCATGTAGCTTAGTGTAGCGTAGCAGTAGACATGGTCCACTGCTTCTTGATGGAAAGGGACATTGTTGAAGGACTTAAGGTTGAGCGAGGGAATTGGTGGTATAGTTGTTGCTATGCTACGCTACGTTACGTAGCGTAGCGTAACATGGCAGTTCGCTTTGCAAGTGTTTTCTAAAGCTTGCTATGCTACATAGTGGGGCGTAGCGTAGCGTAGTGGACTTAGTGACTTAGAAAACTTACCGAACTACTTCGTGCATCCAATATTCTGCTGCCAACTCCACGCATCATTTCTGAGCAGGCTGTCAGCTAGGCAGGCTACTTAGGTGGGCAGGCGGGATGATTTGTAGAGCCTATTTTCACCTAAAGTAGAAAATTTGCCAAATTGGATGGCCTGAACTCAGAATGTTCTCCTCTTGAAGAACTACCATGGTGTTGCGTGAATTGCAAGGCCTGACGAAGCAAGAATGACTTCAAAATTTTTGGGGTGTTTCATCCATGGGAGGTGTTAACTCCATCAAATGTTGGAGCATCAGCATGGACGACACAGGATCCCTAAACTGAAGAAGAAAAGCTCTAGGCACTCCTTTAGAGCCATCAAATGAAAAATCTTGGAGCACAAGGTAAGGGAAAGCAACCCATAGAGGAGCTACAGTCACCTAGAACCACATGAGTTTCACAAAATTTTGTAATTTTTTGATTTTGTATTTTTTTGTGTCTATTTCAATTTTTTTCTATTTAATTCTCCATTACAGCATGAATAAATTCCTAATTAGTCAATAATCCCATACCTCTCCATTATGTAATCAATGGAGCTTGTTCTCATTTTGATTGACTTGAGGATGCATTTTCATTCAGTCATGGGGGTATGATGAATTGTGATTCATTAGGCTTGGATATTGGATGCATGATATCGTGACTCCTGTGTAGGCCTATAAATACACATGTAGGAATAAGGAGTTGGGAGTTAGTTTTTAGAGTTAGTCAGTAGTTCATTTTAGAAGTTAGCTTTCATTTTTAGTTCTTCTCAACCCTTTTCCCCTAGTGCATGCCTGCAATGTGATGATTGTAATTATACAGCACCTTCATTTCAGTGTGACGTACTTGGACATGCACATGACTAGAAATAAAGATTGAGATTACTTCATCTTTGTAACATTCACTTAGTTTAATTATTTAAGTATTATTTATTACTATTGCAATTAATCTCTCTCTACCTTCCTCTCCTATCCCTATTAGTAAATATGAAATGAGTACGACTTAATCATGAGCATTTAAGTGTGACTACTTGGTATCCCAGTAGCATACCTAGGACATGTGCTTCGTAATCCCAGTAGTAGTACATGAGGTCCAAGATGTGTATGGATGATTAAGGGACAGATACTCTCGCACTTAGGCTAGCTTAGACTCTCTTCACCCTTTTCCTCCTAGGTCAATTAAAGTTATTTTCTATTGCCTCTAGGGGTAGCACTAGTTTAGGACCACATCATACACCACACTTTGGACTAAACCATATGTGACAAAGCAAATACTAGTCCAGATGGGAAGACAATGAACTACAATTAATGAGTAACTATCAAGATACCACAACTAGCCTATCTACGGAGTTCGGTCAGATCATGCATGAAACGCTCGTATTCATATGGTTGAGTGTAGGGGTACCTCGCCATTCATCAATAGTAATTGCCATGGCCGTTACACATAGGTGGTGGCTCCTCATGTGCTAGAATAGTCTTTATAAATTCCTTGGCTAGATGCAACATGGACATGGAACAGGAAGTAGGAAGCTAGCTACGGTGGTGGTTTTTTCTCCAAGTGGAGTCATGGTGGAAAATCCCAAGGTTCTCTCTTACTTTTTTTGCCTATTCGATGACTCACCCAAAGGTAGTTCAAGGTAGAGTAGTGGGTAGATTCAATGGTCAAAGGTTGGAGGCTCATTAGAAGAGGTGTGCTTCTTACAAGCACTGGTAGGCAAGGTCGCACTTGTATTCATTCCATCTATGCTCATTTTAAGCTAAGTCATCATTTCATTCTATCATTTTATATTTTTGTAACTAAATTGTGGTCTTTGTGCTATAGATTAAACATAGAATCCATGTTACTTTAGAACTTAGATTAATCCTGTCCAAGCTGTTAGCTATTTCCTACTTTAATTTCATGTTTTATTGATACACAAGTATTATTGTTGAAAATATAAAAAGCAAACAATTGTCTTTTTGTCAAAATTATTTTGAACTTACTTTTATATTTCCTTGTTAAAATCGTTTAACTTACTAGCATCTTTATACGTCATGTTGCCCTACTAGCTGAGAGTATTTCCAAGTTTCCATACCATATAGGAGGTGCCCTAGGCAATAGTCCCCATAAACAAGTTTTTTGGATGATGATGTATCCAAAATTTATGCATCAACATGAATTTCTTTCTATACATTAAGTACATTGTAGCAAGTTGCTACTCTAATTCAATTCTAGATCTCCTTGTTATCAACATGGCCAAGTTGGCATATCTAAGGTTTCCCAACTCCATATATTTGGTTAAAACTTCAATCTATAGGTCCTTGACCTTAAGTTCTACTTAATGAACCAAAATGAGGCTATCCAAAATGGTTTCCCAGTTTGGTAATTATTGCATGATAGTATTAATCTTGATCTTTGCCATCTAGATTTCCTTTTCATTGATCTATTTATGCATGTCCACTTGGTCTTTGAAATGCTTTTTCAATTTTTTGTACTTCTTAGCCTCATTTTACCATGCACTTATCTTGATTGTAGACTTGTATTAGATGGTGATGTCTTCTTCCATGAACAAGATTATATTCTCTCAAGCCAATTGCTTAATCTCAAGGGTAACCTTGGTAAATTATTCCCTTAGCAACTTCAAGTTTTTTTTACGTGACATTTTTCTTTTTCAACATTGGTTAACTTTCTCTTTTCTATAGCAAGAATTTCATTTTCATCTTCTAATTTGGAAATCACTTTAGTATGGGCATATGTCTTAGCATCTATAGTTGATGCACCCGATGTTGCTTTCTTCTTTTTCATGTCTAACTATATCTATCTTATCATTAATTGTTTTACCTGTTCTGTCTTGAATTATTTCAATTGTTTTGGTGATATATGGTTTGTTGGGTCTTATTTTTTTAATCCTAAGTTGTGCTAATTCATCCTATAATTTTGAATCTCGAACTCAACACGTTATATTCTTATCTAGGAAATGATCAACTTTTCTTTAGCAAAATTCAATTTAGACTACCTTGCAATTATTTTATCAAGAATATTGAAAAGATCTCAAATAATTTGACTTGTCTACATTGGTGTATTGAGTACATCTAAATTTTTCTTAGCTATCATAACTTTTTTTCCTTTGTCCTTGTCTTTCCTAAATGTTTCTATTATTGCTTGGGCATCTTTAACTCCTGAAAAAATAGTGGATGGCATCATAGAGATACTGAAAGCTTCCTTAATATGATTAGTAATGAGTTTTGTAGCTTCATATTCACCCTTATTATAACACCTTCATTAATTATCTATAAAATCCTATAAATAACTAATATAAGTACAATGAAATCCCAAGGATCTAGATTTAACCTTTATTTACTAACTTAAAAGGAAGTGGTAAAATAGATAAATAGTTAAAAATTATTAATTAAGAACATAAATACAATAAATCAATATAGCGCAGTAAAATTTTATAATATTCTCATACATAATTAAATAAAATTAAATTAGAAAAAAATAAAAAATTATGCAGCCACAAAATATAGAGGTTGAAAATTTTCACTAATTACATCATAAAATAATACGTAAAATAACAATCCCAAGACACTTGGTTCACCTCAATTGGACCTTTAGAAATAAAGATACATTTAAAATTTTTTAAATTAAATAAAAAAATTAAAAATATTAATTAAATAAAATACTAATATATAATAAACACTATTAAGTTTTTCCTAAACATATAGTAAGTGCCGAAATGAAAAATAATCCATGCAATCTCACAGTCCAAATGGCACATACAACAAACTCATATCTATCATACTTTATTATTTATTCACAAAAATAAGTACATAGCCAAAGTATCCCAATAGTGTACAAGACTTCTCTTTTACAAAATTACAAAATATACATAAATTATTTTTCAAGTTCAAAAAGCCCATCTTATACAGAATTGATCCACCTTTCATCTCATGTCTTTCTTCCAGTGTTTCGATGGTTACTATGGGCTCTCTACATCAAAATGCAAGAGGAGTCAGAACCCCTCAAATAAGAAAGGTTATTATATTTCCCTCTTCATGGAGCATAAAGGTTCAATACCAAAAGTCTTAGGATATGGGCCAAGTAAAGATTTCTAATGAGCAATGAATAGTCCCTATGCCCAACCATATGAATCACTGGTGTTTACTAAGCGATTTGGTCAAATTCCATAGACTTTAACTCTCTAAGTACAGTGGGTTTAGGAAGTGAATCTAATGTATGTGATTGTTGTCTTAGTTTCACTTGTGAAGTGCAAATGTAACTAAGGCATGTGATTTTTATCATTTTATATTTATTATATTAATTACCTAAGTGCCATAAAATAGAGTAATTAAATGTTTGATTAATCTAATAACTAGCTAATATATTAACTAATACTAACATAAGAATTTGTTTCCATTTAGTGTACACATTTTGAAGCACATTACAACATTATTGGGTTACCAAGCGTTAAGCATTACTGGGATTACCAAACGTTAATGTATGCTCAAAATGGTCATACTTATGTGCTTTAATTAATTAATTTGATGCATTAAAATAAATTGCTCAAATAATAAATTCATTAGGTAAAAATTATTCTAATTCCAAATGCTGCAAGGTTTGTGAAGAAAGCTTGTCTTTATTGCTAGTCACACCAAGGTGCTCAAGTACATTAGTGTTCGAATAAATACCTGTACACTTCTCACTCTTATTACAGACACTTAGAAAATATTCTAACTATCAAATGAAAAAAAATGCAGGAGCTTCGCTAGGATACTAACAATGGAATGCCATAAACATAGTTGGTAAGCATGCGTTTATAGGCAAAGATAGATACTATATCTATGGGGTCACATCAACGCATCAAACCATGCATCGATACAACCACATTGATGGCATGCTATCGACAGGATCACGTCGATTACATCCTGTTGATAAGATCACATTGATGGCATCTCGTCAACCCAACCTAAGGAAGACGCTTCATCAATTTCTAATAAAATATTCAAAATGTTTCAAAGTCTAGTAATGTCAAATTTTTCCAAATATCCAAAAGAAATTCAAAAATATTCAAAAATGTATATTTTATCTAGGCATCTTCAAAGGCTAGGTCTTGGTTATCCTCGTTGCCAACAAGAACCATCAAATCTTGGAATAGCCTCACTACTATCATCGGATTATCTTTTAAGTTATTTTAATGTCCAAAAATATCACAATTTGTTTAGAAAAATTCAAAGAATGTATATTTTAACTAGGCTTCTTTGAAGGCTAGATCTTAGTTATCCTCATTGCCAATTGGACTCATCGACAATGCTTTGAGTAATCTTAGTACTATTATCGAATTATCCTTTTGATCCCAAACAAGTCAATCGTGGCTAGGTCTTAGCAATAGCCTCACTATTAACATCCTCAATGATAGAGGCGCACATATCATCAAAAGGATAGGTCTTGACCATGTCTCATTGCAACTCCACTAGACTCAACTAGTTAGTACCATAGTCTTAGCTAAATTCATAGCCTCATATGAACTTATGAATCAAAATCTAGAGTAGGAAATCTATGAAACAACCTTTGCTCTTGTGGGGTGGATCCCACTAAAGAATACAACACTACTACATGCTAACGGGGGCATCTAAAAGATTCATAACTCCCACTACCAGATGAGCACACATGCTTACATAATTATTAATGATTTATTGCAAAAATTTGAAAGGTTTCCAAAAGAGCCAAAAATCCATAATAGCCATATGTCCCCAATATTCTCAAAAAATCACGTTTATATCATGAGATGACCCAAAATAATCATAAATTATCTGACATATAAGTTGGGCAAAATTTCCACAATTCCAAGAATTCATCCAAAAGACAAAATATGGTGTGGACACAATTAAAATACTAATTTCCATATAAAACAAGCCATAAATAAAAATTCTATAGAATCTTAACATAATAATTAAAATAGTGCAAATGCAATGAAAAACCTACAAGCAGAAGAAAAGTGCATAAAATCCATAGCAAAATAGACAACTACATAAAAAGAAAAGTAAAATGATCTTTCTTACTGAATCCACAACAAAATAGGGTAATCATATGAAAGGGAAACTAAAATAATCTTTCTTACTCGCAAAGATGCCCAAAATTAGCCTTCTATTTTGCTTTGAACTAATGTGCTAGAAACCCCTTATGATATATTGGAGGCCACAATCTATTTATAAATGGAAGAATCACTTATAGCACAATGTGCTAGAAACCCCTTATGATATATTGGAGGCCACAATCTATTTATAAATGGAAGAATCACTTATAGCACGACACCTGGGCTTGGTACGTGTTTAGAAATGAAAAAAACAAACTTGAAATGGAAGAAACTTGGCAAAAATTAGGTTTCATATGAAGAAATGATGTGAGAAAGCGTTAGAAAGGGTTTTTGTTTTAAAAGAGAAATCAAAAAACTTGGGTGAGATGGCAAAAATAGGTTTTGGGCTTGGTACGTGTTTAGAAATGAAAAAAACAAACTTGAAATGGAAGAAACTTGGCAAAAGTTAGGTTTCATATGAAGAAATGATGTGAGAAAGGGTTAGAAAGGGTTTTTGTTTTAAAAGAGAAATCAAAAAACTTGGGTGAGATGGCAAAAATAGGAACAAGACAACAAAAAAATCCAAGGCAAAGGACAAGAACGTAACATGCATGATATATGCATATAACGTATGCTATGGATATAACATGTATCATATAGGCTATGTGTATAATATATATCATGTACGCTATGCGTATAGTATATTTACCCTTTTTTTACTTTGCATGTGAACGTTCTTTTACCCTGGCGTAAACTTTCAAATAAAATTTGATTTTTAATTTTAATTTTTATTTCCCAAAATCATTTTTCATAAGTGTATTTCTTGTTTTTCTCTTTCCCTTAATACCTTCACACACAAACACTTGTATCACGTACACTAAGACTCCAAATCAAATGCCATTTGAACCTATAGAATCCTTATCAAGTGTTCTACCTAATTGTATGTTGAAATCTTATCTAGGCATTACTTATCATAGTTGCCCAATTCAAATGTTGACATTTTTACAATATTTTTAGTAAACTAAGAACATGATATCTTGAGAATTGTGACTCTGATTCTATTAAACCAATGGTCAAAACCAACATTTTTTAACATTCTAGACACAGGTCAGGTTTGATTTTAGGTAAAGCATCATCTTAAGGTACTTCTTTAAATAATTTGATTTATGCAATATTTAATTATAATTAAAAATAAGCTTCAAATCTTAGTTTAAGGACAAAAGGTAATAAGAAATACATTTTGGATAGGGTTAGGATTCAAACTTTCTCCATGAACAGAGGATTATATAATCACATATGCATAATAAAATAAAAAGATTCATGGTTAAATATGCATAATAAAGAATGAAATATGCATAATCAAATACTTGTAAAGGAATGATAATTAACAAAAAGAAAAACTTCTCTGGGTAATTAAATTTTGACATTTAATTATAAAATATTCAAAAGATCTATGACTAAGCTCCATTAGTAGTAAAATAAAGGATATAAAATTTTAACAAAATATCATAGCAAGAAAATTACATTCACTAATGTAGGAAACTAACAATGGCAATTATAATAACAGTAATAAAAATAAGCTAATCTAATTAAACACATTTGCTAGCATCAAAGAATTAATCACATGCATTAAATTAAATAATTAAATTTATGCAAATTTCTAGGTTGTGACACTTATGCTACATGACTATCATAGTGGCTCTTTCTCTTAATTTGAGTGTGATCTAAATGATGCAACATTCCTTAAAATTTGTTGTATCCATTCTTCTCCTCTAGACTACAAAGATACTTGGTCACTTGTTGGACCTATTGACATTGATGGTTGATTTAGGTTTTTCTTAACCTTGAACAATCTTGATATTTCTCTAGTTCCTAACTCATAGTTTTAGCAATTTGTTGTAGATGACTTATGGAAAGCTTATAGTTTCTCTATTATGCTATTAGCACTAAAGTGCTAAGTCCTACATGCTTTGTTCTTATGGTTGGTATGTTTGTTACTAGTGAAGACACTACTATTGCCTCTGTGTTATGTAGCCTCTCTACTTAAATCTTCTTTCCCAGTACTAGTTTAGAAATCTTAGAATATGATCCATTAGGGGCTCTTCTAGGTGTATCATTGGTGTTCCCCAAAATGTCATCTTGCTTGCATAGCCTTTGATGAGTGGTGAGGTACCCCTACACTCAACCATACAAATATGAGCATTTCACGTGCGATCTGGACGAACTCCAAGGACTAAGTGCTTATGCGCCCTAATGGAACACTCAAGGTTAATCAATCGTTATCTTCCCAAACTTACTTCTATTGTCACAGTTGTATGGTTAAGTAAGCTTGAGGTACATGATTTTTATAACTTTTATCTTTTTGATGTCTTATGCTAATAAGGGAAAGGGAAAGAGAACTAAGTGACTAACTTACATTAACTATTCATTAACTAGGTTCTAATTGTCCTAACACTAGTATTCGTTCCCACTTTCCGTACACATCCTGAACTAGTGCAACGCTGCTGGGATTACCAAACGCTAATCGTTACTGGGTTACCAAGTGCTACACGCATGCTCGAAGCGGTTGTACTGAGTGTACTTAACTAAGAGGGTCAAGGGTTGAGAGAGAAATTAATTAACTAAGAAGTCGTTAAACATTCAATAATAATTAATTACTAATTAGCTTAATCTATATGCTGCAAGGTTTATCATAAAGTTCATGTTTATTACTGTACAAAAATGTGTGCTTAGGTACAAATTGCTCAAATAAAGATCCATTCACTCTATGAATCCTACTGTGGGCACATAGAAATTACTCAAACTTTGGAAGTATAAAATTGCAAGAGTTTGGCTAATGGTCTAAGTCTCACTGCCGGGAACACCAGGTGCCGCCTCTTATTTATAGAAGATGAGGCCACACATGATATCGCGTGGCGAATGCAATATTGCATACGTGATATTGTGTATGCGATATCACAGCTCATCATACCCCCATGACTGAATAAAATCTCATCATCGAGTTCCTTAAAACATATTGGGAAGGTATGGGATTATTGACTTGAATGACACTGATGATGAATGGGGTGACATGTGAATGGATCAAGATTACAATACATGGCAACATTAGTGTTCATGACCACAAGAGTAAACACTATACACATTTGACATCCGGCCTTATTTGGCAACTGAGAGAGAAGAGAGAGAGAGAGAAAAGGAGAAGATGTGTTGTTGTTGATGCCAAAATTGTGCCTTCCATTGTCCATCCATGAGTGCGCCATCAATCTTGTTCCTTGCATGACTATTCCAGCACCAGTCCATCCTGAGTGTTTTCTCTAGGTCTAGTCCATTGTTGTATGATTGCCATCTACACACACAACATAGTCACATATGAGTAAGGATAAGTAAATCACAATACAATTGATACTTTGCCTCGGTGTAAGGTCCATTGGCTGAGTTGTGATATGGCTAATATGGATTCTAGAGATATAACATTGATGACTACCCAAGGTGTAGGGATTAGGAGAAAATTTTAAAAATTGGACTAGGACCCCCATGACTAAGAAAGATCCTCTAGTAATGATAGAATGGAAAAAGATAAGGAATAAGAAATATGGAGAAAAATAAACAACGAAAACGCCGATAAAATGGATGTTAGAAGTGGAAATGAACAAAACAAATGTTGATTGCAGAAATGTTTAAGGGAAAGAAGTTAAATGATGCATCAAATAGAAATGCCAGTGGGTCCTCCCCAAAGTAGGCTCATGCCCTTTATGCCCTGACAAACCCACATTCAAAGAGTCCGTAGGCTTTGGAAATGTCATTCGGAAGTAAGAGTTAAAGTCTTAACCACAAGAATGTACCAAAAAGACAATAATGCATCTACCAGAATATAGACTACTGATACAACCGACAATGAGGTGGAAAATGGAGAAAGAATGATGGAAAGAAGAGAATGGAATGGAGTCCCAAGAACAAGGTGGTGTATAGCTCCTTGTGCATTGATGGTGAATGTGAGTTAGCAGATCTCATTCCAAATCCAGCCTCAAACAATCCACATCCAGTGACTTTGCATTAATACACTTCGCCAATCCATCCACTTGAAGTAACAAGAATGCCTCTGCGAAAGTGTCACCACCATTCCGAGGAAATGAAAAATGGAAAAGTAGGAAGTGAGAAAGAGCCTTAGTTAGAGGGAACATGTTTGTTTAGTTCCATAACCAGTGCTTGTAGCGCAAATGATTATTGTGTCTAAGGGGTGTGCTTTGAATTCTCACTTTTTTTTTTGCATGAGAACCACACCATGCAAAGAATTATTTTTATTAGCTCAGCTTCCCGATAATGGAGCAATGTTAGAATGGTAAGGAAAACTCAAGAAGAAAACATCCAAGCACCCAAGAGAATGGTCAGAACAAATGCATCAAATTCCCTTGAAGTCACACCCTTTTTAGTCCTTGAGTCCTTTCTCAGTTTGAGAAATGCCCAATTACCAGTTCATTAATAGTTTTATTATTAAGAAAGGGACCATAAAATTCCAAGCCAAAAGAGACCATAGAAATTTATGAATGCATGGATGACATGGATTCATTGCCTGTTATATCAAAAGAACCATACCTTAGTATCAACATTATAACTCAAAGGTAAAAGCCAAACATTAACAATCAATAGAATACAGTTCATACCACCATTAGGCGCACTTATTAGGTGATGAACCTAAGAAACATAAACAACCACACAAAGAAATGAAAGAGTATAAATGATGTTGCAAAAAAAAAAACAAGAAAAGTTAAAGAAATTTGTAAAACAAAAATGTGTAAAACAAAAACTTAAAAATAAAAACTTAAAAAGAAAAAGAGACTGAGGGCCTCAATTGGTTAGCAGAGGTGGCTGTCTCCCCCATGACTAAGTTGGAAGGGGGAGATTCGAAATAGTGAGCAGGGTCATCCCTTCTCAGAGGTACTATGTGCACTGATTGTTCTAAATTCATGGAAAGGTTTGACTTATCGCACATAGACTAATAATCTCTTATTAAGGTTTGTGTTTGACTTTTTTTGAATTTCCAACTTTCCCCAGTTGATGTTTTATAGGTTAAGGTTTGGAAGTTGGTGACAGACTTGCTCGAGTGCATCTATGCTTTTGATGTAAGTGCAAGTTATTCCCTCAGTTAGTTCCATGCACATCAGTAAGTTGCTCTCTTGATTAGCTATTAGCCACTGGGTGTCTCTTTTGCATGTGGTTGCTGCATATGGCAGTTTTGTGGGTTAAGGTCTTGTGCACATCGGTTGCATGCAGGCAATGCTAAACCTTGCTCAACCCATGATCTCTGCACGCAATTTCACCCTGTATCATTGTATGGGATGCATGGAACCTTCTTCTTCTTGATCTTTCCAAAAGTATTCTCCTTAGATATTTCCAGGGAAAGATCATGGATTCCTAGACTTGCATCTACAGTACTCAACCATGCCCTTCCCATTATTATTGGGAAGTCCCCTTTATCGTTATTCACTTGTATCACTAGGAAATCAGCTGGGTATGACCACCTACACACAGTGGTAACGATGTCCTCCACCAGTCCCAAGGGAATAGTGATGGACTGGTTGGCCAGCTCTAGGCGAATATTACTCTTCCTTAATGAAGGTAGGTTTCAGGCTTTGTACATCTCTTGTGATATTAGGTTGACTCCAGAACTTGAGTCTAGAAGAGCTTTACATGGCTCATTCCCAGCAACTTAGAGATAGATTAGAGGGCTTTTAGGATCAGAGAATTTCCTGGGAAGGTGGCCCACCTTAATCCAGTCAGTAATGGCATGTGTTAACATAACCATATGCATTGAGCTCGGTGTTTGGTTTGAAGGGAGCTCTGAAGCCTTGTTTGATGGGGAGGTGTTCAGAGGTTCAACTGCTTGTGGTTGTCAGGGCTTGGTTGGATTGTTGGTTCTAAAGAAAGGTCTTCTCTTTATACGGTTGTCAGAATTAGTAATGGGTTGAAGATTTATAGCCCTTGTGGCATTGTGTTGCTACAGTTAAGTAGGGAGTTCCCCTTGCATTGCTGGAGCAGGTGGTAATGGAGCTATTGATGTGAGAGTTGTGGATGGATTTGAAGGATGGTATGTTTGTGGGTTATCTCCCCTAGGAGAAGGAGTTCTATAATACTCCCAAGCTTGGTAGTGGTGTTGTGGTGTAACGTGACCAACAGAGTTACGTGGAGAGATTGGATGCTGCACGTAGTAGCCATATGGATCTGGTTGTCGGTAGGGGTATTGTTGCCTTGGTGGTGGCATCCCCCATGACTATGGGTATTGCCATTGTTGATGTTTCTCAATGAGTTGTGGTGGAGTTTCACTTGGGTAATATGTTGAAGGTTGGTGGAACTGCCTTGGGTTACCTTGGGGATAAGGTAATCATCAGGGTGCTTTCCATTTATTAAGTCGTGGGTTGAGTGCATACACCCCAAACTCTTGTAGATGTGATCTCACTAGGAAACATCCCTTAGGATGGTCATATTGGCATATCTCACATCCACTGTCATTGTCCATGTCTGAATCTACAACCTCTTCTGTGATGGCCATTTTTCCCTTACCCTTGTTACATGCATTATCCACTTCTCTCTTTTTCTTTTTGTCATGGTTGCTACCTCGCTCCCTAGACTCCTCTACGATTTTAAGAATAGTTTCAAATCTACTATCTAGGGTGTTGCACATTTGGTCTACCTTTGTTGATGCTTCTGTTGTTAAATTTTTGAGTGGCAAAGTTTTCCTATTCACCATTGCTTTGAGTGGTGACTCCTCCTCCTCCTCACAAAATCCCACTCCCCTTTTGCAGAGGGAAGGATCTCGGTTGTATTCTTTTGCACTTTATCTCTTTCGTAGCTCACCTTGTTCCTTGGCTACTTGCTCTAGCAATCTATGAATTTGATGAGACCTAAGCTTTGATAATCTTCCTTGGGCATACATCCCAAGGGTTCTCCTTGTTTCATGCCTAAGTCCATCCACAAGATGGCGTAGTTGATCCCGCTACGAATAACCATGGTTAGGGAAACGATATAACAATGCGTAATAGTGGCCCATGGCAGCATTCAAGGGTTTGTGATTTCCTTGCTTTCATCCTTGGATTTGCTTTTGTAGGTTAGAAACTCAGGAGTACATTTGGTACTTATCATTGAATAGTTCTAACATTGTACTCCACCTCCAAATGGATTCTGGTTCTAAGGATCGATACTAGCTTTCTGCTTCTTTCACTAGTATCCTTGGAAACAACTTTAGTTTTTTCCATTTGTTCTCTATGTTTTGTAAGGCACATGCATCATGGAATGCTTGTAAATGATTTTGAGGATCAGCGTTGTATCCCCCTTCAAATCGTGGGATGTTGTTCATGTCTAACCTCTTGATCCTACTATCCTTTTGGTGCCTTGTTGGAACTCTTATAGCCTCTGTTATATCTAGCATGCTTCTAGTTGCGAGTAGGGGTTCTTCGTGGTCATCTCGTTCATAGTGTCTATGGTGTCTACGTTGTTCCCTACTCTCCCTTCTTCTATGCCTTAATTCCTTAGAGTGCCGTCGTCCTCATTCTCAACTGTCTCGTTGATGTTTTTCACTCTGTTTTCCTTTATCCTCATGATTAGGTTCCTTATGACTGCGTCTGTACACTAAAGGAAAGGGTGAAGGTGATGATGAAGGTTACGAAGAAGGAGAACCATTGCCATGATGCTGTTTTCTACCTTCTCTTTAGTGGTCTCAACCTCGATCATGATCACAATCAGAACATCCCCCCTTATCATGTTTTTGTGTCCCCTCATTGAACACTTTGTGTTCGTGGGTATCAGAACTAGGGTTGTGAACAGTGGAGTGGAGGTTTTGATACATCACCTCCTAACCATCGTTAGGAGGGGGAACATCATTTTGTGGAGAACCTGTTTGGAACACCACAAAATTTTCAGCTTAGTACTTGTCCAACACCAAGTAGGTCCCTGGGACCCACAGACGACCACAGCTACATCTGGTATCACATTTGGCAACTTCGGAGATCAGATGCTTAATTTTCACTAAGTATGCAGTCCCAGCGTAAACGCCCAAGTGTACATTTCTAGTGTATACGCTCAAATTCTCAGCGTATATGCCCAACGAGTACGCTCAAGTGCACAACATATACGCCCAACAGGTACAACAGATGCATACGCCCAGCAATAAGATCCTCGGAGACAACATGGAAACAGCACTGCAGAGCAAGATTTGACACAAGGCAGCAACCATCAGCGTATACGCCCAGCACATCAGTGTCTATGCCCCATCGTATAAGCCCAGCATCCACCAGCGTATACGCCAGCGTCCACGACATCTACGCCTAAGTTCGCATATGCCCAGCACATCCAGCGTATACGCCCACAGTTTACGCTCGCCAGACACAGCGTATACGCCCACCAAATGTAACATACTGTACATTTGTAAATTTTACGCTTTTGCACCCGGTGAACGCGCCACGTGTCGCCCAACCCGAGTTTGCCGTCAAAACCTGTATAAAAATCCCAATTTTTTACGAGAACAGGGTCGGTTGGAAAAATTCCCAGAGCACACCGGAGAGCAAAGATGTTGCGAACCAGAGCACAAAACCTTTTACGCTGGACAAGCCTGTACGCTGAGCATACAGCCTCTACGCTGTGCTTACAGTGTGAACCAGCCACAATCATCCTTGCATCCACCGGGGCTTTTCGTCCGCCTTGTGTTCCAGTGACAACTGCGTTAGACCGGTTCATTGTACTTTCATTCTGTAATGCCATTGTTACATTTTCTTCCCAAAATCGTTTACAATTTGCATCAACTGTTGCATGTATTCTNTTCTGTGCACGTCCTGTGATCCCACGGTCTCTGTTTCCTTCCAGCTGGAGACCGACGATTTCGGACTGTACAGAAATTGGCGTTAGAAAGAGGGCCTCTACCTAAAACCTTACCTACAAGTTTCTCAGTGTTTACGCTGCTGAGTGTTTACGCCGTCGACCATACGCCACTTGTTTCTGAAATCCTCCCAGCGTTTACGCTGCTTAGTTTAAAACCCAGTCTGCAAACTATCCAGCATTTACGCTGCTGAGCGCCTACACTGTTCAGTTCAAACCCTTCCATCCATAAGTCTCCTAGCGTCTACGCTGTTTGCCACACGAGGGTTCTGTAAGATCCCCAGCGTCTACGCTGTCGAGTACATGCTACATGCTTTATGCTGTAGATTTTCCTTACGTCATACACAAGACTACTAAGGTTTACGCTGCACATTTTTACGCCGTAGACTTGTCTACGTTGCCGTCCATTTACGCTATGCTTTTTTTACGCCGTAGATTTTGTCTACGCTGCACATTGACTTTCTCTGAGATTTTGTTTACGCTACTCTCTTTACACTACAAACTTGTTCACGCTACTGTACATTTATACCACACTCTATACGCTGTAAAACCCGTTTACGCTACACATTGACACTGTATACGCTGCTCAGCGTATACGTTGCACTCCTTACGCTGTAGACTTGTCTACGCTGACCATATACGCTCCATCCATATACGTTGTCTACGCTGTCGTTATACACTGGACGTTGAAGCGTATACGCTGCACCATACCATGTAGGTTTACGCTGTACTAAGTACACTAATTTCACATCCCTATACCATGTCATACCCTCGACAGGTCATCATGAACCCCGCAAACACCACTGCTGCAACCACTCAAGTCACCGACATTGTAGGTACCATGGCTGCTCAATAGCTCGTGGTCCAACAGTAGGTAGTACAACCCACAGCGGGGCCCCGCCGGTTCCTAAGGTTGCAAGGGAGAAACCCAACCTCTAACATTATAACCCAGGATCAATACAACTTCATATGTGTGAAGATACAAGCTGGTCTAGCAGTAGATAGAGCCAAAATAGAGATAAAGAGGCAGTATGAGCTCTTCTACAAGGGAGGGCAAGAGTTTATTCCTTCCCCGTACGATGTCATCCCTGTCCTAGAGGCTTACTCTGAGCTAATCACATGACTCCTCCTACAAAGGAGTCAATCTCGGGATCAGCCTGCAGTAGATCCTCAACCGGAAGAGGAGGATGATTTCGCTGCCCAATCCGAACATGAAGACTCGTATCACACCCTTAGCCTGCAAGCCCATGTCAACCCCATGTTCCATCCGGGCACAGGGGAAGCCATGCCCCTCCAACCCCTCAGGTTCACCCAGGCGCAAGCACCTCCACTAGAAACATCCGCACTAGTTCATGTTCCTCCGGTAACTAACCCGCAATTCAGCACGCTCCCTCTCGCTATCATCCCCGCTGCAGCAGCAGGCCCATCCTCGCAAGCACCACCTGCACACAATAACATGAGAGCAACCTTCTCAGCTCGAGTGATAGGGATGCCACATGTGATACCAGCATCCACGTCCGCTCACTACATCCCCCACAACCAAACGCACGGAGCCCCCTCGACTGCTGTAACCCTACAGGGAGTTCCTGCACAAAACGTGACCGCTCAATGGGCGGCGATGGGTGTGCCATCACATCAACCCTTTCACCACAATGTGCCACCCCATACGATTCCACCAACTAACATTCCCCAAGTACAGCTGCAACCGCAGCAACAACAACCTCTCATGTATAGTGTACCATCCCTAGTGCCACACACCATAAACGTGCCACAAGCACAACCGCCGACCGCACAGCTTTTAGCCTTTCAACCTACCAACCAATAGTCCAACCTGTACAATGTACCACAACCTCAAGTTGCCATGTCACCTAGTGCCCAAGACTGGGCAGATGCCAAAAAATTAATGCAAGAACTAACTGACGAGGTCAAGCGCCTCAAAACGGCTGCCGACGGGGAGCTGAAGGTAGTGGACTTCTACCACGATGACCCCATCAGCCCTTCCATCCCGCCTCTAACCTTGCCCAAAGGCATATCGTTGCCAACACTAACTAAATATAATGGGGAGACAGACCCTAATGCTCACTTAATAATGTTTAGATTAGAATGCGCATTACTCCAGGCATGGCCCCATGCCATTTTACGAGTGTTCCCTATGGCCCTTGTCGGGAGAGCACTTGATTGGTACCGGGCCCTGCCGAGGAATTCTATATTTTCCTTGGAAGAGTTGTTACATCAGTTCGTGACTAGGCTCAAATATAACTTGAAACCTGAGGCGACATTGGACAGCCTTATACAGGTTGAACAAGCATTGCTTGAACCTGTACAAAAATTCATTCAGAGGTGGAGTGCTGCTCTCAATGAGCTACATGAGCCGATCCCCCAGACATATCTGGTCACAATTCTAAAGGGGGCCGTTAATGACTTCTTCAAATAAAAATTGTACTATCTTAATGCGCGTAACCTTAACCAAGCCTTTGTACAAGTCAAAAATATAGAAGAGGCGGCTCAAAATAGCCATGACCCTGCATACTTAGCCTTCAAAAATCAACACAATAAAAAGGATAAAGAGAAGGCTAAAGCAACCATAGTGGCAATAGCGAAAACGCAACAATCAAACAAATCACCAGTAGCCCCTACTAACTATACTAGACCTACTCCCGGGACTACACCAGAATCATCATCATCGTAGAACCCAACTCCAAACCGTACGCGAAATTTTGAGAGGAAAGAACCTTCTCAATATACGTCGTTGCCTATGAAGCCATCCTAGCTATTTGATCAACTACTGAAGGCGGGATTAATGAAACATAAATAGTTATCCCCCGCGGCCATCCAGAGACATGATCAATTTTGTCAACTCATTCAGAACCCAAGCCTAGCAACAACGAATGAGCCTCCAGTGCCCAAAGGTTTTAGAATGGATCGCTTCTGCGATTATCACCAACGCAATGGGCACGACACGGATTACTGTTTCACCCTAAAGAAGGAGATACAACGAATGATCGACGAAGGCCAAATCACCTTTGATGAGGCCAACCCGGTCCAACCACAGAACCAGGCTATGGGGGTGTATAAAGACCCTCTGAACACCAAAGAGGCGCCGTACATTATCAACACAATCTGCTTTGATGATGAACCCGAGACACCCAACATTAACACCGTCTACCATGAACATAAACAACAAACACCTAACAAGCCATTTGTAGTCCATGTTCCTCCCACTCCATCCGCATCCATTCCTCAACCATCATTCACCCCGCAAAAATCATATGTAGTGCGCGTACCTCCTGCTGTCACTACCCTAAATCTATCAACCCCTCCTACTTGGCCTGCCCCTTTCGTAGTCCGAGTGTTGCCCGCAGTTGCAACAATGGAGGTCCAACCTCCACCTAGACAAACCCCATATGTTGTTAGCACATCCGCAAGTCCTAATGTTTACCAAGCCTCCACCTCACATACGCAAGGTAAACCTAGTCCTTACGTCATTAGGGTGTCCAGCCAATCTTCCGTTCAACCACATCCGCCTGTTCAACCACAACCCCGCCCGGCTCCATATGTGGTACGAATCCCAAGGTAACCTGGAGCTCCAAGACCAGCTCCACCTCCACGCCACACATGAGAACGCTTAGCGGATAAGCTTACACGTGAATGCTTTGAGAAGGAGCGTCAACGGTTAGCTGTAGGGCCAGCTAAACCCGCTCCACTCAACGCCGTACCCATGACGCCATCTAATAATCAACCAAACACAGGTAACGAAGGTGAACCATAAAAAAAAACTGATACGTCTAAAACAATGGCTCCGAGCAAAAATGACGGACTAACAAAGTATGAAATAAAATTGTTGGGGCCAATGGACCCAGTCACCACTGATGCAAACGCCCCCAACAGTAGAGACTTGGCAACGGCTTTAACACAAGTCACACAAGCACTCAAGCAAAAGAATACTTCACTAAGCTTGTATGACTTAGTTCTTACATCACAAACACATTGTGAAGCTTTGGTACGCATGTTAACGTCGATCCCAGTAAGCGAGAACTTGCCCCCAAACGAACCATCCATTCATGCGGTAATGTACTTGCCCCAAGGGTCAACGTCCAAACCACTAAGCTTCCACAACAATAACATTAAAGTGGATAAGAAAATAGGAGAGGTAACAACAACCCCCATGTTCATAACGATACACATAAATCAGCTCAAGATACATAGGGTCCACGTAGACGATGGAGCTGCTACGAACGTGGTACCATATCCCATCGTTGAACAACTAGGGCTGACGGAGTTAATCAAACCAATTGCAACTACATGTTTAAAATCATTCAGCGGGTCACGCGTGATGGTCAAAGGCATAGTGACCTTAGACTTCATAGCAGAGGACCAGTTCCCCACATCTGCCGACTTCGTGGTGGTCGATGAAATGCTAGGATTCAACCTGATATTAGGAAGACCCTGGTTGGCCCAACTGAAAGTGGTCTCATCCCCTATACATCAAGAAATTCACCTACCTTATGAAGGCGGTGAAATCATCATACATGGGAAAGCGGCTACACCCATTGTTTCATCACACATGGACATGGACCAAGGCTCAGAGGTTAAACTCGAAAAGCCTAGCCGAAACAACATAAACGAACAACAACCGGTAGGCAGTAATCCAAATCCACCTAAAACAGAAACACCTGCACCTGACATTGTACATACTCCTTCTCAATTAGAAACTAACACAGAACTCGCCACAGATACTGAAACATTTAAAAACACTGACACAGAAGTCATTCCATTAGACATCCCTTGGGCTGAATTACCATTCAACGTAATCAGCCAAGGGGACACTAAATATAGAATCATACCTGTTGACACATCGCCTAACATTAAAAAGAAAAAAATCAAAAAATTCCTAAAATAATACCATTTCAACATGTCCGAAATGACGTTAAACTACAACACGTCCGAAATGACGTTAAACTACAACAAATCAGAAAAAACATTAAACTACACTCCTTGTCCAGAACGACGTTAAACTATCATGTCCGCAATGACATAAAACTAGCCACGATTAGAAATGGTCGGTCAACCGAGAAACCCACCTACGTTATTCGAAAGGTTACTTGTTTACAACTGGGGCCCGAAATGGCCTTAAACTACGCATGGGGCCTGGAATGGCCTTAAACTAGATCACACACTTGCACTTTGTTTTCCTCTTTCATTTATCAATACGATTTATAATTACATCCGCACATTACACTTAAAACAAAAATAATAATAATAAACCAAAATATTTTACATTGCCGTGTCGTGTGTGCAATCAAGCTCAAAATCAACAAAAAAATTTTTATACATGCAATGCTGTATGATTATAACTGTCAACTATTTCTGTCCATCTCAAAATTTTCAATTTACAATTCCCATATCAATTTTAGTCAGCATAGTTCCAAAGGCAAAACTAAAAACAAAATAAAAAAACTAAGCATCTGGGACGGGAGGATCATCCCCTTTAGATCCACTGGCATCAGGGGCCCCTACTCCACTAGGGCCAACTTCTTGGGTAGCATCACCGCCTTCATCCTGAAAATACAAAAGGAGACAATCAATGTAAGAATAAGAGAATGCCAAAATTTCAAGCATTATTCGGCAAGTCGATTTCATAATGACAAAATTCTTACCATAGGAGATCCCCCCAAGCCAAATTCTAGTCGACGAAGGATTTCCTCTTCTGAGACACTAGCCCAATCTGTCTCACCAAGGCCTAGGTCAACATCTGCCAAGGTCTTTCCCTTGTCAATAGCTAACCAGGTAGGACGTTTCAGAGGAAATTCACCTATAGACACTTCCCCAGAAGCAGTTGTAATCACCCTGGTAGGCCACTCCATCTCGATAGTTGTGTTCTGGGCTAAAGTATCAAAGGCAGAGCGCAAACCCAAATCCTCCACAAACATTTCTAGTTGCCGCTTTTCAACGAACACTTCTTTTAATGACTTCTTGTAGTGATGTTTGCGATTCTTCTCATCCTGACCCCACTTGCAAACCTTGGAAGCGAAGGCTTTCCAATCTTGACATTTGAGGTTCAGGAGATCAATTTGGGCTTTACGCTCTACCATTCTCCGAGTCAGTGACGCATGACGATTTAGTAGATTCCAATATCTGGTATACGTAACCTCAGACGTTCGCCAAGAGCTATCACCACTTAGTTTGGCAGTGGTGAACTCGTACCGAGCCTTAAGATTGTCATGTTCAATTGACAATTCGAAGACTTCCTTTTCCTTCGTCTAAATCTGCAACCACAGCTGTTCAACAGAACGCTTGCAAGTCCATAGTGACTTGGCGTTGTGTACTAGACCTTCCGCCACCTCATCATAAACAGGCCTTGGCACTTGCTCCACCTCTGGGGATAATGTGGGTAAACTCTATATGTTGATGCTCTCAGAGGGATCCCACCTCAACTTGGCACCTATGCATATGAAAAGATCAAACGTTAAGACAACAGAAATAGGGTGTGACACTCTAAAACGACAAACCATTTAAAAACGTTATACCTATTTCGGGGTGGACCTCCTGAATTCGTTCGACAACTTCTTTTGCGATTCCAGCCACAAAATCCATCTTACTTGGCATTTCCGTCCAAGTAAATGGCTCACGAGTGTGGGATGAACTAACCTCTGCGGTCCTCTCAGGGTCTTCATGGGTAGGTCTAACCGCACCGTCCTGGTTTTGCTGCCTTCGTCTGGAAGAAATGAAAACATGAAAATAAAAGACTATAGAAATGACAACTAATGAAGTAAAATAAAAAGAAAACATACTATGCTCCTTGTCACCCTCTGGGGGATCCCCTAAGTCCAGATTTCCCTTGAGAAAGCTGCTGAACATTTGGTCGACACTACCTTGATCATCCAATGGCTTAGTTTCCGTGGTGTTTTCCTTTAACTCCTCCGTTCCTCCTCCTTGATCCTTCTCCACATTTTCCTCTTCATTNCGGCTTAGTTTCCGTGGTGTTTTCCTTTAACTCCTCCGTTCCTCCTCCTTGATCCTTCTCCACATTTTCCTCTTCATTATTCCGCTCTGTGTTGGTCTCCTCCTCCTCAGTAATGGTTTCTAATGCCTGCTTCCTCACTTCTCAAATCAAGCCAAAAACATCAGTGACATGTAAGCGATTAAAAAAAAAAATATGAGCAAAACGAAAATAATAAAGCAATAAGTGGGCGAAGTCTACATATCGGGCATCTTGAATTGTATGCACTTTACTCGTGGCTCGCTCACATTCGAAACTTCCCTAGTTGGGCGTTCGCATCTTTTCAGCTTCGATTTGGCCTGGCCAACAATTTCTTTGATAACCCGCTTAACTCTTCTTGCAGTGAGGGGCACATCATCTGGCTCTAATCCCAAACTATCTCAAGTGTGAATTGAGGTACCCGATGATCCCCCGGTCATAATAGACATGGACTCATCAATGTCCTCAGGAGCATCTTGGGACTTGGCTATTTCGAACAAGTGGTTGATCCACGGGCGGGATAGTTGACCCTGATCCCGTATAACAAACTTGTTGTCCGCGCGGACTACCAGAAACTCGACGAAGCGACGAAGGTAACCGGCGAAGAAGGCAAAGATGAAGTGGGACTACGCTTCGACATTCAAGCGTAATCGCACTATCTCCTTGTGCATGCCCGACAACAAAAATTGGGCCCAATTATAGCGCATACCAGTTTCCTGGATAGTTCGCATGACGCGTATAGCCTCAATCCCAAGACTCCGTACCTGGGAAAGGGTTTTGGGGAATACCTACACCCTAAATAGGGGATACAGTTCATTTACCTCCTCAACCTTTACTTTCCCCTGCATCAGGAATCCCTTGGCACCCTTGGCCAGGCCCAACCATTCCTCCAATTCACGCACCGTTTGGAGCTCTTTATGAGCCCTGTCTAAAACTACACTTATGCCGTCTGCCAGTACCCCAAATAAGTTTGAAAAGAATTCAACCGATAGATGGAAAACTACCTTAACACCCTTAATTCGGGTGCTGTAGTAGGAGATGGACTCATTAAAGGAATCCACGATCCCGATCATTTCTACTATAGATACATTAGGACTCGGGGTCGTGAAGAGCTCCATAAGGTCGACATTGTCTAAGAAACGAACAATAGATGGCAGGGCATGGTTACGCAACCATTTTTGAGCCTTAGTCACCTCCCTGAACTTCATTGACAGGGTTGTCTCAGTTCGCCCAGTTGTGACAGGGTCCCCGCCAGGAGGTACATCAACTGCAAATGCAATTTAAGATTATCGTATCAGTATAACTCTTGGTAGTTAAATAAACACGTTAGCACATCTAGGAAATTTTCTCATTTACTGTTAGTTGTCGACTTGGATGTGATTCTGGAGTCACGAGGGAAGACCGGTCCATTGTCTGACCAATCTTTATCCAGCCATCCACGAGCTTGGCACATTGCCGACGCTCTAGAGAACCGTTGGTGAAAATAGACGACATCCCCCTTCATTTGAGCTAATACAGCTTTACGAAGGGTGGGACTCGCCATAAATGCCTCTAGAGCGATATGAGCTAAGGCAAGCCCATCATCCTCGACACATATTCCGTCTGCATTAACTTTAGGCCTACAAATGAACGGATGTCAAAACTAAGGCAAAATGTCCAACAACGAAAAGAAGCAATAGACTTGAACGGTCCTACCTGCCCACCCGGTACACTGTGCTAGGAGGGTTCTAGAACAGCGTGTGTGCACGCGCGGCTAAGAATAAGGTGTTTTCGAGGTAGTCCTGCCCTCGTGGTAATCGGGCCCACATACGCGCTAACGGGCGTGTGGACCTGGGCCCGCGGGAAGAACCGTCCTCATTCGTAAGCTGCCCCTCGTCAATGTCTTCCATGAAGACAATGACACCCTCCGTGGCTCCTGGTAGCATTGCCTCAAGCACAATCTGTGCCACCAGTTCACTTAGATGCGACCAGATAACCACTTCAAAATTGTCCAGTATGAAGGGCAGGAATTCAGACGCACCTTCTTTGAACCAGACCCCATTGTTGTCCACAGTTAGATCCGGGGTAGGCTCATCAGCCTCAATGGGGCCAAACCATGTTAGCATCCCAACGAGCTCAACAACGAGGAGAAAAGGCTTACTATCCCTGCAAGCAATCAGGATGCCACGATAAATCAGCCATGCATGAAAACAATGCAAAAAACAAAGGTTCACATTGTAGACTGACACTTAGAAAAATTTTCTAACTGTTTATGCTCAGCATTTACGCTGCTAAACCTAGCGTATACGCTGTCAAAATTTGTTTACACTCGGCGTATACGCTGCCTGACTTAGCGTATATGCTGACAACCAACTGTTTACACTGTCGCCTGAACCTCTTACGCTCAGCGCATACGCTGAAGAAACCCTCAGCGTATACGCCACAGAAGTGGCCAACGTAAATAGTCTACGCTAGACACTGAACAAACAGTTTACGTCAGAAACATGAAAAACAAGTCTACGCTGTCATATTTAAAAGAACAACTGTGTACGCTGTAGAAACCCTCAGCGTATACGCCGTCACAACATAGATCGTCTACGCTAGTAAAATAGAAAGTTTATGCTGACAAAACAGAACTTCGTGCATAGAAAACTTATTACGCCGTATAGCCTTCAGCGTATACACTGATACAATCGTCTACGCTTCATGCAAGAAAAAGGGATTACGCTGTGCACTGAAAATAGATTACACTATGACAGTCTACGCTAACCCGACTTTACATTGTGAATTTACGCTTGGCGTATACGCCGACGTCTCTACGCTAAAATTTACGCTCGGCGTATACGCCGAAACCCTCTACGAGACTATCTATGCTACGAAGCACGCATAAGCAAAAATAACTAACAGAAATAGGATCAGAGCCTACCTGTGTGATGATCTAGGCCATGACGGAATCCTTGGCCGGGGCAGGCACTGCAGCATGGCTTCGCTCTCCTTTGTGAAGGTCAAGTCAGGACCCTTCCTCCCCTGGCCTTCCACTTCCTTGCCTTTGCCCATCTTGTTGTCTTCTACGCTGAGATTAACAGTTTATGCTGAAGGTTGGAACTCTTTACGCCGATGCTAGAACGTCTACGCTCTGTGCCTATGCTAAGGTTTGGTCTTTGAAGTCTACGCTTAGGGTTTGGGTTATACACTCACGATCAGGTTTACGCTTACGCTGGGAAGCTTACGCTGTAAAGTTTACGCTCAGCCGCTTACGCTCACAATGCAAATAACAACAAATGACGCCCCCCCTTTATATAGTGCTCCGCCGTCGCTGCTGCTACCGCTTACGCCGCCGCCTCCCGGTTTGCTACTTTTTACCTTTTTTTACTTATTTTTCGCCAAAAATTTGCTCAAAAATAATAAAAAACTATATATATATTTAAAATAAAACAGAAATTACTACATCCCGTTTCCCCTGTGAACCCCATTCTAGGCATTTACGTCGAACATTGCAGCGTGAGCTACCACCCATGGCCCGGTATGGCCTTAAACTGCCATTACGGCCCGGTACGGCCTTAAACTACCACATACGAACCCATTATAGCCCGGTAAGGCGTTAAACTACCACCCACGGCCCGGTATGGCCTTAAACTACCATGCGTCCTGGTGTGACGATAATCCACCATCATGCATGTACACATAATCTAAAATTACCAAAGGACATAGAACGATACCCATTAGCTCATTCAGCTCTCTGTTCATTGGCACGAGCAAGCCTGATGGATCGCCAGCACTTAACTGAACCATTAATTATCGATGGACCATATGGCAAAATTGCAAGGGACATCAACATAAACCTCATCCAATTAAGTTCATCAACGGACGACGCAGTCATAGCCTCAACACAGCAAACAACAGAAAACTATAAAGGTATGAAAAAATCCCTCAACATAGAAGCCAAAAATATCACTGAAGACCTGTTGACCGAAACCCCCATCACCATGCCCGATGGGGAAATCAAGATATTAAAATTAAGCACATTACTAAAACCGCAACTAGCCAAAAACATTGAAGACGTGCTTAGGGATAATATGAAAGCATTCGCTTGGTCTTACACGGACATGCTCGGACTAGATCCCTGAATTGTCCAGCACAACATTATCCTTGATCCGAAATTGAGATCGGTAAAACAAAAGGAACGAAAGGTTAAACCCGAAGTGGCATTGGCAGTTCGCAATGAGATCACCAAACTTTATCAGGCTGGTTTCATCCGGGCTGTTGATTACACTGAGTGGGTATCCAACATTGTCATTGTTTCGAAGAAGAACAGAAGAATTCGCTTATGCATTGACTTCCGGGATTTAAATGTTGCAACCATAAAAGATGATTTTCCTCTACCCAGCATCGATCAACTTGTTGAATCAACCGCTGGGCACGCACTATTATCTTTTATGGACGGCTTCTCAGGATATAATCAAATACGCATCAACCCGGAGCATCAGCTTCGAACAACCTTTATGACATCATGGGGAACCTTTTGTTACACAATGATGCCCTTCGGTCTCAAGAACGCTGGGGCCACGTATCAAAGAGCGATGACATTCATCTTTAGTAATTACATGTTACACTCGCTCAACGACTATGTAGACGAGATTGTGGTTAAGTCAAAAACATCAGAACAACATGTACAAGACCTTGACCTGGTATTAAAACGTTGTTTAAAGTATGAATTGAGACTCAACCCAAAGAAATGTGTCTTCGACGTCAAGACAGGAAAAATGCTTGGATTTATAGCCTCAGAAACAAGGATACAAGTAGACCCCGAGAAGGTTAAGGTCATAATAAACCTAAAACCACTAGGCAACCTTACCGAACTTTGAGGTCTACAAGGTAGATTACAGTTTATCAGGCGCTTCATAGAAAAACTAACAGAAAAACTAAAACCTATGAACCACCTGTTACGTAAGAACGTCCATTTTGAATGGACTCTATAGTGTCAAGAAGCATTCGATAACATTAAAATGGCACTTGCCCGATTACCCATGGTTTACCCACCTCAAAACGATAAATCGTTTTACATCTACCTCGCTACTTCAGATTCATCAATCGTGTCTATGCTTTACTAGAAACAAGATGGCGGAACCGAAGTCCCTGTATATTACTTAAGCCATGCATTAGTTCCCCATGAGAAAAAGTATAACGACGTGGAGAGATCCTATTTAGCTTTGGTCTTTTCTTTGAGAAAATGGTGACATTACCTCTTCCGTAACCAAGTTAATATAATTTGCAAAGATAATGTGCTCAGGGCCATCACGGGAAACATTTACGAAATGAGTCGAATAGCTCGCTGGAAAGCCATGATAGCTGAATTTGACCTGCACTAGATAGCGCAATCATCAGTTAAAGGTCAAGCCATAGCAACTCAAATGGCCACGTCACCAACGCACGATCAAGCGATAATAGAGCCAGAATTCCCGGATGAGAATATAAGCGCAATAGACATAGTGCCCAACGACTACAATGCCATTCTAAACTTTGATGGAGCATTCACCTCTCGAGGGGGAAGTGCAGCCACTGTCATCACCTATTCCTCCAGGGAAATCCGACCCTTTGCTTATCGTTTTAACTTTTATTGTACCAACAACATAGCAGAGTACGAAGGTCTCCTTAGAGGTCTCGCGGCAGCACTGGCTTCAGACATCACATGGCTTGTGGTCAGAGGAGACTCACAACTGGTTTTAAACTAGGTCATAGACATCTATACATGTAAAGCCCAACACTTACAACCATATTGCGACTTGCCAAAACACTTGATGAAACGATTTGAAAACATCGATGTGCAACACGTCTCTAGAAATGACAATACCATTGCAGATGCACTAGCCACCTTGGCATTAAACATATCGCCAGATATGTTCCATACATTACCAAGCTCTGTAACCAATTGTGCCAAACCAATAACCGATACTCTGGACACGCTACCGATTGCATCTGTTAGTACAACATGCGCGATAGAATGGTATGATGACATAAAAGAATACCTTCTACACGGCGAAACACCACGACATCTAACAAATGCACAAAAGGATGCAGTATGAAAACATTCTAAGCAGTATGCCCTGGTAGGGGACATATTATGTTGTAGATCTTACGAAGGCATATTGCTAACATGCGTTGGTAGTACCGATGCCCAAACCATTGTCGAACAAGTACATGATGGCCTATGCGGAGGACACATAGTGCCAAAAGCCATGGCAACAAAAATAAGACGCTTAGGCTACTATTGGCCACACATGGAATATGACTGTCTCTCCAAGGCTAAGACATGTAGTACTTGCCAAAAACATAGCAATCTAATCCATGTCCCACCAAATGAGTTGCATACGGCGCAAATCATGTGGTCCTTTCAAAAGTGGGGATTGGACGTCATCGGCCCAATAACACCCTCATCTTCTATAGGGCATAGTTTTATTATAACCGCAACAGAATATTTCATGAAGTGGGTAGAATCTGCTCCCCTTCGCAAAACTACATCTAAACACGTGTGCAATTTCATTCTCGAAAATATTGTAACTCGCTTTGGCATTCCCATGACAATCATCACTGACAACGGGCCACAATTTAGCAGTTCCGAGACCAAAACCTTTTGTGACAGCCTAGGGATCAAACACTCGTTTTCATCCCCTTACTATCCTCAGAGCAATGGGCAAGCAGAGGCAACGAACAAAATGATTATTGCAATACTTAAGAGGATGCTTACCCAAAGCAAGAGAAAGTGGCACGAGCAATTGGTATACACGTTGTGGGCATACTATACTACACATCGGACTTCAATAGGTAAAACACCATATAGTCTTGTCTATGGTTTAGAAGCTGTTTTACCTCTGGAGTTGCAGGTACCATCTTTAAGGATCACACTTTTTGGACTCCTCGATGACGAGCAAAACAATGATCTGCGCACCATCGACCTGGGCTCGGTGGAGGAGGAACGTATACGTGCACTCGATCAGATCGAATGGTATCAAAAACAACAACAGAAATGACATCGGCATGACATCCATAAGCGCCCCATCAAAGAAGGTGACCTTGTACTTAAGGCAATTCGGTAACACCCAGACAAATTCTCAGCCAACTGGGAAGGGCCTTACTTGATCACCAAAGCATTTGACAACAGAGCATTTAAGCTAGCTGATATGGAAGGGAATAAGCTTTCCAATCCAACCAATCACTTGTTCCTGAAACCGTTCTACATTTGAGTACAAGCTCAGGTACGTGCGAGTCTTGGGATCACGACTATAAACTGATACCACAAAATAGTCCGGGATTATGACTTAAAATTGATACCACAGCTCGTCCCGGCATCATGACGATAAACTGATACCACACTGTGTCCATAATGATGGTAAACTAGCGCCCGTCCGGCATGACAGTAAACTGCCATAGTCACACTCGCCAGAGTCCGCTAAGACTATAAACTAGTTTACCTCTTTATGGTCCGCTAAGACTAGAAACTGGCAATGCAACGTCCACCACGACACTAAACGGGCAATGTCCAACGGGTTATGACATAAAACTAACCCATGATAGTTTTCCAAGACTATAAACTGGTAAGTTCATCTCTAGTTCGCCAATCCGCTGCCACATCCAAACTTCATCACTGCATCGCTCGCCATCAGACGATCCTACCAACGCTGATGCCATTCGTATACAGTACCTGAAATCTCCTTCAGCATCTTTGTTCCATCTGTAGCTGTGTAAGTCTAAGCTCGCTTATTCACTCATGGTTTTCTTGTGTCCTTGGAGTTATGTTTACAGGATGACACCTAGAGGTTTTTGCATAAGAATGCATTTCGTCGCAAGCAGCAAGGTGGAACAATGTTCACAACATACATGTCAAGACTAAATCAAACCATTCGTTAGTACATCCCCATCTCCCGATACACTTTCTATCTATTCACTGACACACTCTACTCAGCTATACCTTTGATACGCTAGTACATTCAAAAGTTTGAGCACGCTGTTGCATACTGTAACACTTTAAAGCGGTTGCGACACACAACATAGAACTTGAGCACGAGTACAACATCAAAACAAAACTTCTTCTTCCAAAAAAAAACCAAGTACTCATGTCAAAACAGTCAAAAAAAATCCAGCTGCATGGCTTTGGCTCTCCGCCAATAGGTTCCCCTAAATAAGGGGCCTTGTTCCTCCAAAGAATGCAACACATCATCACGTGGCTTTGGCCTTGCCAACAAGTCCTCTTGGATACTAAACAAGAGTCTTGTTCCATCAAAGAACGCACATTGCATGTTTGGATTCTGAGTCTACTAAATAATGGCTATTGACCAGGATCAACATGACACACACCAGAGCATCCCCTTCACCAAGCACAATCCATTGGGCAGTTACTAGTCCCCACAATCCCCATTCTCCTACTAGTTACAAATTTCACTTTCCCAATCCCATGTACTACCGAACACGGTGCGATGACATCTAGTCAAGTGGCAATGGACAAAGTCTCTATCGAGTTGCTTGTGGTGTTTTGCACTTATTTATCGACGCTTTTTGGGTCGATTCCTCCAAACGTCAACAAAGAGGGGCCAATGAAACACCACAAAATTTTGAGCTTAGTACTGTTCCAACATCAAGTAGGTCTCTGGGACCCACAGACGACCACAGCTACATCTGGTGTCACATTTGACAACTTCGGAGATCAGATGCTTAATTTTCACTAAGTATGTAGTCCCAGCGTATACACCTAGCGTATACACCCAAGTGTACATTCCTAGCGTATACGCTCAAATTCTCAGCGTATACGCCCAACATGTACACTTAAGTTCACAGCGTATACGCCTAGCATACACGCCCAGCATATATGCCTCACATGTACGCCCAGCAGGTATAACAGATGCATACGCCCAGCAATAAGATCCTTAGAGATAGCATGGAAACAGCACTGCAGAGCAAGATTTGACACAAGGCAGCAACCATCAGTGTATGCACCCCAGCGTATACACCCAACACATCAGCGTCTATGCCCCAACGTATATGCCCAGCATCCACCAGCATATACGCCAGCGTCCACGACATCTACGCCTAAGTTCGCATACACCCAGCACATCCAGCGTATATGCCCATAGTTTACGCTCGCCAGACACAGTGTATACGCACACCAAATGTAACATACTGTACACTTGTAAATTTTATGCTTTTGCACCCAGTCAATGCGCCACGTGTCGTCCAACCTGAGTCTGCCGTCAAAACTTGTATAAAAACCCTAATTTTTCACAAGAACAGGGTCGGTTGGCAAAATTCCCAGAGCACACCAGAGAGCAAAGAAGCTGTGAACTAGAGCACAAAACCTTTTACACTGGACAATCCTGTACGTTGAGCATACAGCCTCTACGCTGTGCTTACAGTGTGAACTAGCCACAATCATCCTTGCATCCACCGGGGCTTTTTGTCCGCCTTGTGTTCTAGTGACAACTGCGTTAGACCGGTGCATTGTACTTTCATTCTATAATGCCATTGTTACATTTTCTTCCCAAAATCATTTATAGTTTGCATTAATTGTTGCATGTATTCTATTTTCGCTCGTTTACGTTACGCTCTGTTTGCATCAGTTACACTGTTTACGCTCTGATTTACGCCTGTTACGTCGTTTACGTATAACCCAGCGTATAGCACTTCGGTGTACGTTCGGGGAAATCCTTGTCTGATCTGTGTGCGGACCACCCAAGGTACTCTACCTTTGTTCATTCCAGCTCGCCCTCAAGCGAAGGTAGGGTCTTCTGTGCACATCTTGCGATCCCACGGTCTCTGTTTCCTTCCAACCGGAGATCGACGATTTCGGACGGTACACTGTTGAAGTAGGTTCACCACCCTCAATTTCACTCAAGACATGTGAAGTGTTATGGGACCATTTACCCTTCAAGGATCTATGGTATCTCTCTTGTTGCAAGTCCCTTTGATGTTGTGCTTCTATGGGATGATATTCCCTTGTGTCATGATTGCATGCAATGTATTCCATGTATAAAAGTGGCATGCTTATTCGTGTGAGAGCACAAAGGAGCATGTTGGGGACTGATCGGTCTGGAGGCAACACTATGTTACCCTCCAAGTCTCTCTAATGTAGTTGTTCATCTTAGTGGAGAATAAAGGTGAAATCAAGTACATACTCATCGTGATGAGTATATACCAACCAAAACTGTTAAGGAATTGGCGGATCTTGGTTACGTCTATTATGCCGCCGACTGCTTCTTGTGTTAGTCCTAGGTGGTGAAGTGCTCTTATGTGAAGAAGAAGACATTTTGTCTTGTTCGGTGTGCAATGTACTATTGGCTTATCTTTATTTGATTAACCCTAAGGATTTGTTCTAGCATTCCAATGATATGAATGATTTCCTATGTTCTATGCAGCACACAAACAACTAAGTCCCTAGCAACGGTGCCAATGATGAGTGGCGAGGTACCCCTACACTCAACCATACGAATACAAGCGTTTCATGTACGGTCTGGTCGAACTCCAAGGACTAAGTGCTTATGTGCCCTAATGGAACGCTTAGGGTTAATCAATCATTACCTTTCCAAACTTAGTTGTATTGTCATGGTTGTATGGTTAAGTAAGCTTGAGGTACATGATTTTTATAACTTTTATCTTTTTGATGTCTTATGCTAATAAGGGAAAGGGAAAGAGAACTAAGTGACTAACTTACATTAACTATTCATTAACTAGGTTCTAATTGTCCTAACACCAGTATCCGTTCCCACTTTCCGTACACATCCTGAACTAGTGCAATGCTGTTGGGATTACCAAACGCTAATCATTACTGGGTTACCAAGCGCTACATGCATGCTCGAAGTAGTCGTACTGAGTGTACTTAACTAAGAGGGTCAAGGGTTGAGAGAGAAATTAATTAACTAGGAAGGTGTTAAACATTCAACAATAATTAATCACTAATTAGCTTAATCTGTATGCTGCAAGGTTTATCATAAAGTTCATCTTTATTGCTGTACACAAATGTGTGCTCAGGTACAAATTGCTCGAATAAAGATTCGTTCACTCTATGACTCCTACTATGGGCACACAGAAATTATTCTAACTCTAGAATGATAAAACTGCAAGAGTTTGGCTAATGGTCTAAGTCTTACTACTGGGAAAAAAGGGTGCCACCTCTTATTTATATAATATGAGGCACAATGCGATATCGCGTACGTGATATTGCGACTCATCAGCTTTCTTATCAAATAGAGGAATGGAAGTGTTGGTTTTTTTTTTAACTTTTTCTCTTTAAATCTTCTTTGAATCTCTAAAAAGAGTATATGAGCAATGTTTTCTTGAAATCTTCCCTTTAAAAGAACAATTCTTGTGGTAGCATAGGTAGTATCATGTTCAATTGCTTAATGTAAAATATGTGATAGTTGTTGATGTTAAAATAAATCTTCTCTACAATCAATAATTCACTAAATTACTTATCTTTGATTCCATATGCTCTTTCTGATATAATATTTCTTACATTAGTGTCAAATCTAGTAGAAATTTGGAAAATTTTGACATCAATATTTGGTAGACTTGGTACTTTTGTAATGGCTTCTACTGAATTTAGGCATTATAACTCCAATTTTCACTATATCATCCTCTTATTTATTCTTCCAGAATGATAGATTTCTTCGAGGTACAAGTCACCATTTGTGGAAAGTGTTGGTCAAAATGGTTATACTTGTAATTGTTCTCTTCTACTAGGACAACCTCTAGAAATGGATCAAAATTTAAGTCCACAATAACGGTGGACATTATTGATTTTTTACTAATGGTCATAAAATAGTCCTTTGAAAGTATGAATTTTCTACTAAGTTTAGGAGTTGGAAACGGTTTTGTAGCTTTTGCCTATGCAAATTGACCTATTTGGGGTGTTGGTTGCTAGATTAAGAATGACTACTCTTCTTGCTCTTCTACTTAAGATTGGTTTTCTCCTCTTCCTATGCCTCTTTGACCATTGGTTCCTTTATCGTATAGTGTTATTGGTCCTTCGACTTCAAGAATTCTTTTTGAAGACATGTGAAATCATTAATAGAGTTATCTTATTTTCAAAAATTCTAAAAAAATTCCTAATCTTTTATAATCCTTCTTTGATTTTTGGGTTTTGACCAAGATTTCAAATAATGATCAATTTTATTTTGAATCATGATTGTAGTGTTTAAAAATTTATTAATGTATAAAAAGTCCCAATTTGAGTTTGAAAAAAATTAGAAAAATTAGGAAAAACTTAATCCTTTCTAGGATTTTAGAGTTATGAATTTTTTTTTTACTTTTTCAAATTCACTTATACGTTTTGCCCCAATTAGAAATTACAATCAAGATTGCTTAATTTATTATCAACAATTTCAAAATGTGCAATAACATTCTCAAGAGATGCAAGTTTTGATTTTACAACATTGATTAAATAAAAAAAAGATGTATTTGAGCTAAAAAATATTATAAGATTTTATCAAATTAAACATGAGATCATTAGGTTCATACCCTTCTTCTTGATCAAGCTATTTCTAGTGTTTAGCAAAAATAACACTCCTCCATGACATAAAAGCTCATTCTAGAGACTCAAGAATTCTAAAATGGCTTTAATTAGATGTGTAATATAGAAGTTATAAAACTCTAAAGTCTTTCTAGCTTTGAAACAACATGAACTTCCTAGTTGTTTTGGCTGAAAATAAAAAAAATTCCTAATGGTCATGGGTATATAGGATATATCATATTAACGATATCATAGTTGCAACATTGTAGTCGATGTAACATCACCTTTAAAAATTTTAAAATTTTCACTTAAATTTTGAAAAAAAAGGGATAAATTATGATGTTTAGAAGGTCTTCAAGCTGTTTGAAGGATATCTAGTGAAAGAATGATGCTTACAGATGGTTTTATTACCCTTGGATGGCAAAGCATGATGAAAAATAAGGTTTTTGGACAAGGAAAAGTATTCTTATAAAAATTTTCTTTACACTCCTACAAGAAAACCTCCACAAGCTAAGTGTTAAAATACTTAGCATGTAGTTGTAAATAATCTTTGGTTTAATATAACCTTTGCTTAAACTAATGACAATGATACAATAGGGCATAAATCTCCAATTGAATATGGACTTAACCCTACATAGCATGAACCAGGAATAGCATAGGGATGATAAAAGAATGTATGAATTAAATGTTGAAAAATGATTAAGTATTCATTGTTGGAAAAATGACTAAGTATAAAATGCTAAAAATAAACTATGAGAGATAGAATAAAATTCAAAGTATAAAACATTAGTAAAAGAGCATAAAATATCAAATATGAGATACTATGATATGGGGGAAGGGCTTAAGTTTCCTTACCAAATAAGAAAAATTCTTTATTGCTAAGAAAAATAAGCATTTGGCTCTTAAGGAGGTTTAAATTTCATGTTTTGAAGTGAAAATGTAAGTGAGGTAAAATTGACCAAAAAAAGAGAGAGCCTAATTCATGAGTAAATATAGGTTTGGAGAGTGGAATTAAACCTCTAATGGATGAGGATATGAATGGAGAAGTCTAAGGAGTAGTCCAAAATGAATTCCAAGTCAAAACATGGCTATTTTAGGTAAGTATCTTGTCATTGACATTAGAGCTAAAAAACTTCTAACTTTGGAAAGTAATGTTGAAGCTTGAAAAGTTCTAAGTCTAGATTGTTGATGCATCAACATTGGTACTAGAGCCTAGTGGCCATTGAGGACATGAGTGATGTTAGAAGGTCCACTACATGCATTCTTGATTTCTTAAAATCTAAAAAGTGCTCAAGATCTTAGGAAATCAGCCCCAAAATATGGATTTTGATGCCATATTTATATTGTTAGGTTTCTAATTCTGAGCTTGAAGCTAAGCGAAATTCATTAGAAGTTAGTCTAGAATTCATTCCTGGAAAGTTTAACCATGCAAATTAGGTCACATGGATCATGATACTAGTACTTAGTTAAATTTTTCAGTTTTTCTGAGTTTCATGTTTCAAGAATCCAAGACCTCATTTGATGCTCAAATTGATGGTAGATGATGTTGAGACAATGCCAAGGTGATTTTGAAGCTAGGAGATGATGTTGGATGCTAATTAGAAGTATCAAGGATTACATTTTATAGGTCCCAAAATTAGAGACACTAATGCTGATATTAATGTTAGTGTTAGGGTGACCTGCACTTTGATAGTTTTTCTCAAGTTGCATTTTTGAGCCTCCATGACCTCGTTTGATGCATGAATTGGTGTTAAATGCTTTTAAAATGATGCTGAGAAGCCCATGAGACCAAGTGATGCTATTGTATGTAGATTTGTAAGCTAGTTGAGGGTGAAATGTGGGTCCCTCATGTGCTAATGCTAAAGTTTATGTTGGCGTTAGCATCAACATTAATGGTAATTAGCCAAATTTTTTCTACTTTGTCCATGTTAAAGTTTTAGAATTTTGAGACCCTATTTGATGCTTGGACTAACACCAAATGCTACTAAGATTATCCTAAGAAGCTCAAGAAGCTAAGAAGAGGTGTTAAATGATGTTTAGAAAGGTTGATGCTAGCATCATGATCAAAATCAGTTGCGGAGTGAGAAAATTTTCCAAGGTTTTCTAGGTTGATAATTCTAACTTTCATGATGCTTAAACTAATACTAAAATGATTTTTAATGATGTTTTTTGGATGCCAAGAAGCCTATGGACCTACCGAATGCTACAAAATCTCAAAACTAAAGTCCTTGTGTAGTGTTAAGACAGACACAAAAATACTAACATTAGCATCCACATCACCTAAATAAGTTAGAAAAACTTTTAATCCTAACTACCAAGATTACTTTTGAACCTATTGAAGCTATTGTCCAAGATGCTAAAATTGATGTTAACTAGTGCTCACAGAACCCTAAAAGCCAAGATGTACATCAAATTATAGGTGAGATGAGTCCTAAAGGTTCTAAAAACCATGATGTCACTACTAACACTAATGTTAGCATCAATGTCAATACTAGACGTAGAAAAATTCATGTCTAAGTCCTAGGGTTAAACTATCTAAATTCCTAAATTTGAGCCTTGTGATGTCATGCGTGTCTTGGATGAGTTGTTTGGAATGTTGAAGGGTCCAATTTGAGCATCATGGTGGGTCCGAGAGTCATCTCTAATAATTTAAAAAATTTTGGTTTCTAAAAGTTTTTGAGGTCACCAAAAATGAAGCTCATATGCTAGGTTATAAAATTAAATGGTCCTTGGAGACATTTAGGAGATGGAAAAGTATTCCATGATGCTATTTATAGAGATTTTGGTGCTCAAGCTCTAGTGGAAGAATGCTAAAATCACATTTAGTTATAAACATTGGCAAACCAAAAAAGTGGATGTAAGAAAAATTATATATGGAAAATGAGTATATGAGATGAAAATTATGAACATATCAATAATTAAGAAGTGTGTAAAATGTTATGGAAGGTTGTCACATTGCTTGGAGTGAGCAAGATGATGTGAAATCATTTATCAAATATGAAATACAAGATTTATACAAGTGGATCCTCCCCAAAGTACATTCTTATTCTTAATGCTCTTATATAACCACTCTTGTAAGTATCTGTGGGCACCTAAAGAATTGCATGTAAGTCATATTTGTCTTTCAATATGCACATATTGAATCTTCTTCAAGAGGAAGTTAGTACTATACTATACAATAATCATTAAATTTATAATTATACGTACTAATGAGATGAGTTGGTAATAGTCGGGATTGAAAAGAATATGACATGAGGTGTCTTACCATAGTCATAATGAATCATGTATTCTAAGCATGGTTGTAAATATTATTAATGAATTCGAAGTTAGTTGACTGCATTGATGCATGCTCATTGACACATCCGTAGATGTATTGATGTATATGCATCGACGTTGATCCTCCATAAGCTTATATAAATGCATACACCACCTGAATTTATGACACCTTTGTTCATTTATGTAGTGAAGCTCTTACAGTTTATTTTCATAGAACATAGCTAAAATTCTCTTTAAGTGGTTGCAACATGGATTGATTTGATTTAATGAAATTTTATTTGAGTGTATGTTGTACTTGGAGACTTCTACATGACAACAATAAAATCGAAATTAATTCCTTCCATTGTAGTACTTGGGCTAACACTTATTTTATTTCCAAGCACTTTATTCTAATTGCATTTGACCTTTTTGTAATTTGGAAATTATTATTTTATTTTTCAACAGTGTTAGTCTAAGTTCAAGATGGGTATGGAAAGTGGAAATGGATAGTGTACACTTAGGATAGGTTAGATCACACTTCATCATTTCATTGCCTTAATACGTTAATAACAAGAAATAACAAAAATATAAATATTTTATGGCTTAGTCATACTTAACCATATGGATGAAGCTAATACAAGTGATGATTGGGAAGACAACGACTAGCCACGTCATGCTTAATTATCTAGAACACTAGATATTCAAAGGTTCTACAAAATTCAATTGGATTACATGTGCGCGCTTATGATTCATATAGTTGTGTGTACAAAACACTCATTGCTGATCATTGGCATCATTGTTGGGAAACTTACTAGCTGTTATGTGCTAAGTGTTTTAGATATTTAGATTATACAAGATCATTGTAGGAATATAATGCACCATAATAATAATAATAATAATAATAATAATAATAAGACACACTAAGAAAACAATCTAAAAGATATCTTCTTATCATAAGATTGATTCCCCACTTATTGACGATCCTGGTAAACAACATGACAGAACAAGATAAATGTAAATGAAGTACCTTAACAACATAAGGTTGTCTATACCCATCTAGATCTGTACTATCTAAACTTTTCTTCATTCTTCACTAGGATGAATGGTTGTGGTATAGAGATCTAGAGGGTAACATTATGTTTCTATCTAATCATGTCATTCCCTCTATGTTCATGGAAATATTAATGAAGCTAAGGCTTAAACCAGCAGCCCAAGAGTACCAAGTGATATATTACCTCTCTAAAGATTACCATATGATAGAAGCCTAACTTCAAAAAGATAAACTCATGTGGACTTCCCATGAAGCTTCCATGGGCAAAAAGGTTCTGATCACATTGACATAATAGTCTAAAAAATAGGATACTAAATATCCATAAGGGTGATCTTAACATCAAGGTCCTCCTCCTTTCAATCAAGATAACATAACTGATCAATGGCTATGTTCAAAATTGGCAAGAAACTAAGGTAAGGGGATAGCTAGGCCTAGAACCCATGGGACCTTAAGGCGAAGGTCTTCTAGTCACTAAAAAAGAGAACAACCAAGTGATCAAAGAAGAAAAGAAAGCTTACATAACTCTCCTAGCTCTATATCTTCATCATCCTCTTTATTGTATAGCTTTAACGAGGAAGAACTTGACCAAAATTGAAGGGGAAATAATCAAGGCTAAGGTGAAGTTAATAAAAGACCTCATTGTAGAGATGGGAGGAGGGAACAAAGACAACAATAAGAAGAAGAGGAGCATCATCAAGAGAGAAGGTGTAGTAGACCACATCATAGGAGACTTGGTCATGAAAGGGGCGAAGATGAACATGATGACTATGATGAACCATTACTTGCTACAAGAAGGATGATCAACATTCATGAGACAATTTATATCTCCACTAGGAATTAAAGGGATAGTTGGATTAAATGGGTTGACATGATCAACATCCTAAATTTGAGGGTTATAATACTCATCCACATCTACAAGCTTTTTATGATGTCTATATTTTACGGAACATAGCAAAGATTAGCAGAAGCTCAAATTGTTTCCTAGGAAGCTAAAAATTGGTACCAGTCCTTAGAATTGGAGTCTATCCATAGATGAAGTATGATGCTAGAGCTATTCAATGAAAAATATCAGAAATACTTCAAGGTCTCTAATTTAAAGAAATAGATTCAAGGTGGAAACAGTGTAATCATGAATCCCTTGATATGGCCTTGGGCAGGTATTATTCACTACTACATTAGTGCCTAGGTCATGGGTTATCTCAAAGAAAGTAGCTTTACCATATTATGAACGGACTAAAAAAAAAAACTAGAGAGACTCTTAGGGTCTATGCCAAGGGATACTATAAAAAATAAGAGTCCATCAAATCCAAAGACTCATTAATCAGGTAATAAAGGAAGAAGAGGAGTTAGAAAAGGAGAAAGTGTAGATGAGTATAACATAGATTTATCCATTTGCAAAAAGGAGGTACATCTTTGTGACCTAGAGAAGGAAGCATCATTGGAGAAATTTGTGTGAAGAAAGACCTTATTAATTTAAAAATATATCACAAAAATATCGACCAAGGTGGATAAGATGTGAGACTCCTTAAATGAGAAGTTTTAAATTACTATTAAAATCATAGAGGAAAAAAAAAGGGGAACAAGGACAAATACAGGAGAAGAAAGAAGGATGCAATAAAGCACTACCATCATAAAAAAGGTAAGGCTATAGTAGTAGATAATGTTGCAAATTCAAATAGAGACAATGAAGGGTGTGACATTTGCTAGTATGACAATCCCAAAGGATGTTGCCCAATTCTGTCACACTTGTAAGGAATTGGGATCTATGCCTTAAATCCAAAGCTCACTAGGAAGCAACCACCTGGGAGGTTGCATTATTTACAAGACAACTATTGGTAATAGTTCCACCAATAGAAGTACTATCAAAGTGAAATGCGACCTTAACCTTAGGACTATTATCATTAGTGGAAAAATCCATAGTCATTGCGAATGTAGCCACCAAGGTAGTAGTACCCTTACCATAATTTAAATCCATATGGCTACTATGTCTAATAACCTGTGTCATCAAGTGGCTCTGCATGCCACACTTCTTTACATCATTGGCATCCCCTCAAATATGATAGACCTTCCACTCCACATGCTGAATCTCCTTTCACATACACTCTTCATTACCTTAATACTGCTCTACAACTCATACCTCCATTATGTTGCCACCGACGCTACTCATGCAATGAAAAATAACTCTATAGCCCCAATAACACAATGCCATAAGAGTAGTAAATTTACAAATAGACGAAAGCTCATGTGGTTCCAAGTGTAAGTCTCAGAATAAGCCATTATTCAGGCCTAGTAGTCCACCCAAACCATCATATGCATATATGGCTATGGATTCCTCTCAAAGTATCCAAGGAACATCTATAGAGCCTCCTTCAAACCAAAGACCCCAAAATGTTTATAATGTCATGTTAAGTCATGCAATCATAAACTAGATAAAAGCATGACACCTTCTAAGGGAAAAAATTGACCCTAGAAGCCCTATAATTTATTTTTAGATTGTAGAAAATGGTCCCTACAAAGCCCTATTAGACTTAGATTTTGATGTAAGCTTAATTTACTAAGAAATATACAAGACATGGAACCTACATCCACTTAAGAAGTATAATATCAAGTTAGAGTTTGCAGACTAATCCATTACTTTTTCATTTGGGATTAGTGGAGGATGTTGTGATCATTGTGAATAGATGATCATATCCCACAAATGTTCTAGTAATCCATGTGGAAAACTACAAGGGGGACTTCCCAATCATTATGGTGAGGGCTTGGCTAAGTATACTTAATGTCAAGTTAGGAATCAAAGACTTCTCCTTAGAAATATCCAAGGAAAATGACTTTGGAAAGATAGAGATGAAAAGGGTTTTATGCATTGCATATATTGATACAAGGTGCAATTGCATATATATATACAAGGTGAAAATATGAAAAATCGAGAGCATGTACATTAAAATGTGCAAGATGTGTGCTAAAACCACCAATATTCAAAGATGTCTATATGTTGCAACCATAAAACAAGAAGGCACCTAGTGGCTAACTACATAAAATAGCTCTTGTTTCATAATATGCATGGACCCAATAGAGATCCTCACAAGTGCATATATAAATAAGCTGGATGAGATGGAGAAAATATGGAGTCAACTCTTCGAAGCAAAGTATATGAAAGAAGTAGAGATGAATTGGGGATAGTTGGAAATCTCTATCACTTCTAAACATAAGCCCTTGGAACTAAAATCCTTACCAACATCTTTAGAATATGTATTCTTATATAATGGAAAGAAAATAATCATAAATGTACCAAGGAATAAAAGGAAAAGTTATTGAAGGTAGTTAATAAATGGCCAATAGACTTTGCTTGATCATATGATGAGATAACATGAATAGATTTAGACATATGCCAACATCAAATCTACACAAATTCTACTATCAAGTCCAAAAGATAACTGTAGAAAAGGTTAAATCCTAAGCTATAATAGATTGTTAAAAAATAAGTGAACAAGCTTCTTAAGGTTGGATTCATTTACACAGTGCCAAATAGTGAGTGGATAAGTGTATTTGTTACTATAACAAAGAAAAAGAGCAACAGATAGTCTGTATAGATTTTAGGTTGTTGAACATGGCCATGTTCAAGGACCATTCTTCACTACCATTTGTGGACCAAGTGTTGGATACTATTACAAGGAATACTTATGATAGTTTTCTAGAAGGATATAGTGGTAATAATCAAATACAAATCACTCTGAAAAACCATGTTAAAACCACATTCACAACTTCTTGGGAAATTTTTGTCCTTTCGTCTATGTAATGCTTCTACAACCTTTCAATGTCTAGTCTTTAGTACCATTTAGTAGCAAATTGGTAATGGTATAAGAGTCTTTATGGATGGATGACTTATTCACCTATGGTGTTGATTTTGAACAAGCATTAGACGATCTTTAGCAAGTGTTGAAATAATGTGTAAAAACAAACTTGCAACAAAACTAGCGAAAGAGCCACTTAATGGTCAAACCTCATTAATGCCAATGAAACCATGGATTTGGTATGCCTAGGAAACTAAGTTAATGCAATGCTTGGGAGTGGAACATAACTGGTAGCACAACTTAACGGAAACAAACTTGCAGCATAATTGGCAGAAGAGCCACTTAACTTAGTGTCCTAGCTAATGTAACTCTTGGGGGTGGAACATAAAATTAAAATATTCTATCATTTCTAAGCCAACGGTCAAGCTAAGGTAACCAATAGGGGGATCACCAAAATCGTAATAAAGATCATCAGTAGATATAGGAAATTTTGGAGTACCAAACTCAATGATATCCTATGGGCATATAGCTCAATATGGAAATTTTCAAATAAAGCCAATTTGTGTTATCATGCGATATCGTGTCTACAATATTGTATCAACAATATCATAGCTACGATGTCATAGCCCATCCTATGTCATCGTTGATGTGATGTCTTGGGATCTATGAAATTCTATAAATACCACCACTTGGACATACAATCGACAACTTTTCATTCCAACACTTAGCCAAACTCTTGTAGTTTTATTTCATAGTTAGTAGTAGAGTGAATGCCCACAGTGTCGTATTGAGTGATTGTACAGTGTCTTTATTCAAGTGAATTTTACTTGGACATAGTTCATGACTAGTAATAAAGATCTAGATTTCTTTTCATCATTACAACATCCACTTAGTTTTCTATCTTCTTAATTAGAATAATTTTCTTATTTTTTCTAGTTAATCATTTACAATTCAAGCACTTTACTTTACATGTTATTAGTAATTCATATGAATACAATTGGTTTCAAAAGCTAAGTGTAGTTATCTGGTAACCTAGTGGTGGCAATGCTTGATTCACTCAGTAGTAATACCACTTGGTAATCCTAGTGATAACTCCATGAGTCCAAGGATTGTACAGTAAGCCAAGACCAAATATCTATCGTACTAGGCTAAGTTAGATTTATGCTTTCCTAGTTAAATAGACTTAGAATTTTATTCAATCATGTTTACCTTTAGGAGCACTAGGAGCCTTACAACATCAACCAATTATATGCCTTACTAAGAGTTAAACCATACACTTGAACTTCACTAATTTGAAGGGGAAAGACAATTATCTGGAACTTAACATTAATTACTAACATAATTACATTATCCATTTGTAGATTATAGTATGGTTGCATGCATACACTCATGAATTGTATGGTAGAGTGTTGGGATACCTTCACCACTCATCATTAGTGTTGTTGCCAAGGATGTATTAATGTGTGCTAAGTAATTGATCTTATAAAGTTCATTGTGTCAAGAACCATAAAGTCTATTCTTACACCTTCAATAAATTTTAACAACACACACATAACTAAGCATCAAACATCCAGTATGGCTTTAACATTTAAAGAGAAATTATCACCTACCAAAGGCCTACAAAGGGTACTGACAAAACACATGATGATGAAGACTGGAGTGTGCCTATGTAAAAAAGGATCTCATATGCTCACACTAATCCTTATTATCTTGATTTTACATTTATCTTTCACCAAGATGAATAGCTAAGGTGGAGAGAATTGCAGGATAATATTGTTTTTCCTCTAGAGCATTCAACATTAGCCATGATTCAAGCAACCTTGACTGGACTAAATCTGAGCCATGCACAAGAATGGTATCATGTGAAAAAAAACATGACCAGGCCATACCAACCCACAAAGATGCAAGTATGAAGAGATGCTTCTATGAAGGCAAAGCATGAAATTAGCAAGGGAATGAAACTCAATCCCAATGTTATCTTTGAGGAACTTAATGGTGATGCATTCTTAGTAGAAAAACTCCATCATAATCATTGATGGGACATGATATCACGTGGGCCACGATATCGCGTCTCTCCCTACGATATCGCGTACGCGATATCACAGCCTATCGCCAGTTCTATAAATAATAGGTAGCTCTCCTTTGTTTAAAAACATAGAGTATATTGTAGCTAAACTCAGGTAGTTTGATCCCTCCAGAAATAGATTATTTTCTAGTGTATGCCCGTAGTGTGGTAAATGTAATTGTACAACATCCTTTATTCAAGTGTGACATACTTGGACACGCACATGACCAGCAATAAAGATCAAGATTACTTCATCATTGCAGTATTCACTTTTTTTATTTATTTATTTAATTATTATTTACTGTTTCCTTAATTAGTCTCTCTCACCCTTAAACTCATGTTAAATGCGGAATGAGTATGACTTGATTATGAGCATTTAAGTGTGACTACTTGGTAACGCAGTAGCATACCTAGGATCTGCGCTTGGTAATCCTAGTGGTAGTCATGCACAAAGTCCAAGATGTGTACGGATAATCAAGGAATGGATGCTCATCACACTTAGGCTAGATTAGATTCTCACCCTTTCCTCTTAGCTTAGTTAATATTACTTTCCATTACCTTCAGGAGTAGCATTAGGTTAGAACACATCATACACCTCACTCTGGACTAAACCATACGTGACAAAGCTAATACTAGTCCCGGTGGGAAGACAGTGAATTGCGACCTATGGCTAACTGTTTAGGTGCCACAACTAGTCCGTCTGTGGAGTTTGACTGGATCGTGTGTGAAAACGCTCGTATTCGTATGGTTAAGTGTAGGGGTATCTCGCCACTTATCATTGGTGCTGTTGCTGGGGATGGTGCTAGTTATCTAGATTAGTTATATCATACAAGGTTGCTATAAAGGAATTAATCATATATATTTTAAAAAGAAATAATTATAAAAATTCACACATAATTCACACACAACTTCACAACAATGCCTCTCCTACAAGATTATAATAATGGCACACTTAGTGAGGAGGTTCATTGGAGAACCAACGAACTCTATGATGATGAAGATTGGAGTATACAACCTGAAGTGGGAGTTTCCTATAAACATGAACGAAAAAAAAGTCATCCCAATACACGAAAGCATAACTTACTCGATGACGATGAACCCCCATTGGCCACTACAAGCTTAATGCAAATACAAGAGGCTGTTCAAATCTCGCATAGGCATCGTAAAGAGATCCATCTACCCAAGCTCGATTTAACCAACTTTCCTAAATTTTTAGGAGGCTATGACTTANACATTGAGGAAACAAATCCAAGAGTGGAAACAAGCAAAACATGAACCCTTGGACATGGCCTTAGAAAGATATTATGCATTGTTAAACAATTGTCCAGGCCATGGGTTTTCTGAGGAAAGGCTAATGTAGCATATTATTGATGGGCTATGTAATGAAAAAAGAGAGACCTTAGGAATATATGCCCAAGGTCAACTATATGAACTACGAACCCATCAAGTCCAAGAGCTTATTAAGCAGATAGAAAAATAAGAAGGAGATATGGCTCAATGGGAGAGTGTTGAAAAACATCAAAGAGACCAAAATTTTAACTTAACAAAGGTCCATAATCATAATAAGGAGAAATAAACCAATCTCAAGGTGGAAAAATCATCTTTTCCAATACAAAAAACATTAGAAGAAGTCGAGGCAAAGATCAATAAGATGTTGGAATGGACGTATCAAAAGTGTGGAGAATTTATCAATGTTATTGGAGATAAAGTTTTGACAACCCAAGAAGCAGGACAAAACATTAGAAAATCGGAAAGAAGGGATAAGAAAAATAAGAGCTCAACTGCCAATCATATGTATGAATGTAACATATGCCTGTATGATCACCCCAAGGGTCAATTCCCAATCTTGTCACATTTACATGAGCATTGGGGAAACACGTTACATCTAGAGTTCATACAGAGATAATATGTTCGATCATAGTGGCAACAATCCCAGTTGTGGGGGAAACCACCCTTAGACTAGAGACACCCTTCATATCATCCGAACCCAAATGCTTATCTTGTTCAACATCCTGTTTCTCCAACTAAACCAACGCACTTTATCTCACCACAGTACCATTCTCCTCAATACTATCAGCCCATACCTTCAACACAACCACCACCTTGTGCACCTTATACTCATCCTAACTTTCAACATTCTCATCCTTTTCCTCCTTCCATAGTGCCACCAATTGTTCCTAAGGTGTTTGCACCACAACAACAACCCACGAACACTACTTGTGCTACTACTTCCAACAGCAGTGATAAACCTCAACAACATCAAAAACGCTCCTTCTTTAAACATGGCCATAAGAAGGGACAACACAATTCCGAGGCCACTACATCCTCCAACTTAGCACAAGCTCAACACTATGGTGCACCCTTATTTTCAAACCCGACGCCTCATGTAACTTCAACAGGGCCACTAACTCACACTCCAACAACTATACGACCCAATGAACACAACCATGGGAGGCATCATCCTAATCCTTGCATACCATCTAACGGTCCCAACTATCATAGTGGGTCAACTTGTTATTCGGGAACTACATCATATAAGCTACCACACTATGCTCACTATAATCAAGTGTGTGAGCCCCAATGGGGTAAGTATGAAAGGATCCTCATCCTTCATTTATCAATCCTTGTCATCCAAAATTGCTTAGTTATGGGGGATACCCCCCATTCTAATAACAAGTAGGATTAATAAATATTTTTCAGTTTTCTTTAATTTTACAACTTTTTGTTTTCTAGTTTTTCATTTTTCAACTTTTTGTTTTATCTTTTTATCTTTTTGTGTTTTTGTAAGTAATCTCATCTATGAATAAAACACTCATGTGGATCATTGGTTGAGGTGTGTTCTATGTTATTAAGTTTCGAGCAATCAATTATTTGGAATAGTAAGCCAATTAGACCCACTCATCCACTCTACAAATAAGAGGTTTTGTTTGAGGGTACTGTGATATTTTTAAAATTCTTAAAACTTAAAATTAATTTTGTGTTCATTGTACCTAGAATGAAGAAGGATGGACTAAGAGGGAATGATTAGGGTGTGACATTAAGGGGACTTGTAGATTCTCTTTGGTGACATCTGTGGGAGTTATCATGCAACTTGGTTATACTAAGATCCTTGTAGATCTAATGAAAAATGGGAGTAAGAGTAATCAAAAGGGCACTCAAAAATCAAAGGTTGTTCTAGGGGGTCCCACTGGAAAGACATGAACCCATGCCTGAAGGTTGGCAGCTTCTCTGGATTAAGTATTCAAAAAGAAAAAAAAAGAGAAGAAAAAGAAAAGAAAAGTGCCACAAAACAAAAGTCACTCCTCCCTTGAACAAAACGCCAAGTGATCATCCACCTTGTTGTTATGGTACTCTCATAGTTGTTCATCATGGGATGACACAATGCGATGTCACTGATTAGAGGAATGGACTTGGTCCTGATCTTGGAAAAATGGGTTAATGACACCTTAATCATGCTTTACACGCAGGATTCAGTATGCCCTGGGTCAGTTACCTCATGTCCCAATCTCTATGATCCCTTTCTATACCTCATCTCATCTTACTGTTTGTGTAATTTTAGGTCGTGTTCTGTGTAGCATAGAACTTTCATCTCATTCCAATTCTATTTACATGTGTATGTTTTGTGGAGTTAGAGCAGATTACATTTAACCCTTCTAGTGCCCATGGACACTTTAAGTCTGGTTACACAAGGTCATTATAGGTTGAAACCTGCTTTGGGGAGGATCCACTTGTGTAATTTTTGTTGTAATATTCACTTAGGACATAGCTTACCCACACAATTTCTTACCCTCAGCTTAATTTTTCAATTGATTTTCTTTCCCTACTATTATCCCTCTGAATTTCAACGTTCCAATGTACCATTACATATCATTTTTCTTACCACCCAAGGTTTTATTGATCACATCCACATCATTATCATTAATGGTGCCTTTTGAATCAATGAAATTGCCCTAGAACATCTTGATTATAGTCAATGTCCTCAATTTCCAACATTAATTTCAAGAAAAACCTTTAAAAAGTTGCTATTTTCATGGTGTCTCACATCACCAGGGACGAGATATCGCATACGCGATGTATTGTACGTGCTATTCCATCCCTGCTACCTATAAATAGGTATCCCCTGCAACACTTCACATCATTTTTTCATTCACACGGGGGGAGTTTTTGAAATTTTTCTCTATGACTTACGATTGAGTGATCCTTCCTTTTCTCACTATATCTCGCTCGCTAGTTCTCCGATTTTAATTCCATTTGAACTTGCTTGAACCCGAAGTGTTCAGCTTAGTCGTGGGGGAGGGACACTTGTCGAAAAGTGCCTAATTTTTTTGAAATTTATCATCACCCAAATGACATCAATTAGGGTAATTAACTATAACACTTAGAATAATTGTGCCTAAAAATCATTTAACCCTTAGGTATACCGGGAGACTAAAATGGCAACCACCTATGTCACAGGACTCATTATTACATACTTTCAGGCACTATCACACGTGATAACATAAGATCATTAATAAAGGCAAGTAGTAAGGTATAACTTGACTTAAAAAAAAACCTTACTAATGCTTGGCCTGTGTGATTGCAGATATTGCAAATGGCCCCGAAATGTGGACAACATGAGGGTCCTGCTCAAGGTGGAAAGAAACAATCTCAGAGAGGTGGAAGACAAGGTCCTACCGAACAACATGCAGAATAGGAGGAGCAATCATTCAGCATTCATCAAGATGAACCTCCTACCGAATAGTCCAGGCAGGCAGAAGGAGGAGTTGCAACAGTACCTGAACTAGGATAACAACTCACATTGCCCCAATATTATGTTCAGGCTATCCATGAGAAGTCCACATTCGCTACGGTGATTATGGAGTTGAAATTTGAATCATTCGCAGAGTTCGCTCCTGAGGCTGTTAGGGATCACCTCAAAGGATCTCCCTTATGGTCTATCCTCTCTGAAAGCGGTGCCTGGTACCTAGGAGAGACGTACCAATTTTGGCACAATAGGGAGCAAGGCACCATTATTAATATTTGTGGTGTAACAGTTGACTTCTCTGAGTAGGCCATTTTGGAAGTGTTAAACCTTCCGAATACAAGGCCCCAAGTTGCTCAGTTATCCACTCATTTAGACCCCGATGTGCGAAAGGATTAGTTGGAGAAGGCTTATGGCAAAGATAAAGCTTTTGGTGAATTGACAATGGCAGAGAGGGTTTACTTCAAAATTGGAACATATCACCTCTTCTCCACAAAGGGCTTAAAAAGGATATCGACGTATGCGGCTAGAGGATGTGCAGTGTTGATGGGAAAGGTTAACGCTAACCTACCGCATCTATATTTGATAGAGATCCTAAGGTAGTTTGAAGAATGAAAGATAGAGAAGATGACACTACATTTCCCTTGTCTTATCAAAAGGCTTTGCCAACGTGTTGGTATTCAGGGATACACCAATGACGTCCTCTGAAAAGCCCAGACTACTTCATATGCTGAATTGCTAAAGGCGCTAGCTCTAAGGAAAAGCACTGGTGAAGAGCTGGGACCAGAACAAGAAGAAGAATAGATGGTTGTACCTAGTCAACCTCCATCCATGGGTCCTAGTCAACAATAAGAAGTAGGGCCTAGCACAGGCTAGGATCAACCGCCACCGCTGCAAGACTACAAACCGTCGATGAGCCATCTTAGGGCCATCTCTGAGATGATCAGTTGGGGAAGTCATGATGATGCAAACCTATTTTGCATCATTGATGATGCCATATAGCCTATGATTTCATTAGATCACACAAGGGGCAAGGTATCCATTCAAATAGGAGGAGGGGAAAGTAGATGATCACAACAGATCTTAGGAAACGTGGCATCTTTCCAAGTGCAGTTAGAAACTGGTGAAGAGGCCACAGTGATGGTCATGCAACACTAGAATGCTATGAGAGTTGCATAAGTGGTTGTAGACCACATTAAATAATCCTTCAACATACCTATTGTACCATTGGCAGATCTCTTAAGAGCACGGGATGCTCAAACTCTGGTTGGAACCTCAATGACTCTTGCGGAACATGAGGATGTGCTTGACCGATTACTTCAAAAAGGGCAAGTAATGACGTCCCTATTTGACATTCCTCAGAATGTCACAATAATTCAATCAAACCTCATTTCCAAAAAATGGAAGCTGGTCTTATTCGAAGTGAGGGCTAAGCATACTGAAGATGAAGTGCAGAAACTACAAGAGTAGCTCGTGGCCTTACAAGTAGCACATCGAGACCCTCTGCAATTTTTTCCTGTAGACCAGCTAGAAAAATTTAGAACCAAGCAACTAACCAAGTTAATAATAGAGAATAAAAGGATGGAAGATGAAAAGGAGAAGGCTGTTTTGGATGCCTCCGTAGCACAAGCACAAACTCATGCGCATCTTAAGGCACTCAAGGCCTTAGAAGAAGAAAACAAGCAGCTGGTTGCTGACAACCTTCAGTTGATCACTGTAGAGAAGAAAAAGAACATTCTCAATGAAAAATTTCATAAATTATGAGAACAATTCATCCAGGTCAACCGAGACGTACGCTGTTTAGCCAGAGAAAATCGAACCCTCTCAATGGAGGAGGTACGCACTATTCGTCAAAATTCAGCAATTGAGATAAGCGCGTGGTAGAACAAGGCTAAATGACATGAGAAGCTGAAGGAGCACTTCCATGATTAGGTGGGGATGTATAAATAGATCCTTGAAAAGGAAATCCATATGGCCGAGGCCCAAATCAACACTATAAGTGCTCAACACACTGATTGGGGGGCCATATTGGACACCTATGCCTTCGCCCACCAAGTGGAAGTTAAGAACTGGGACCTACAGATTTAGGACTTGACAGAGTACATGGAGTTGGAAAACTTTAGATATGCCAACCTTGACATGTTAATAGCAGGGTGCCCGAGGTCAGAACTCGAGTAGCAGGTAGCTTCCACCCACATCAAATATGAAGCAGAATTTGCAGAATGCAAGAAGCTATTGGAAAAACTAGATGTTGCAAATTCTAAACTTGAGGTGGTAAAAGCTAGCTACCAAGGATATAAAGATGTCACAAATGACTTGGCTCAATGGTTATCAAACCTTCATGAATAGAAGAACAAAGCTAGAGCCTATCAGGAGGAACGACGGGTGTTTGTGGCTTGGTATGTCAAGTTCAACCAAATGTTCCTACAACTACCCTATCCGTGGGAAGTGCCGACTCCATCAAACATTGGAACATTAGCATGGAGGACACCAGACCCTTGGACCAAAGAGGAAAAGCTCCAGGCCGTACTTCAATTCCATCAAGCTTCAAAGCCTGGAGCACATGACAAAGGGAAAGCGCCAATGGAGGATCCACTGCCACCAAGAACTACATGAGTTCCAAGTTTTTGTAGTTGTAGCACTTTCTGTGTTGTGTCTTTCTTTTTATTTCTTCCCACACTACGACATCATTTCATTTTTTCCATCTAATAATCCCATACATATCCACTGTGTAATCACTGTAACTCAAGGATAAGTTTTTATTCAGTTGTGGGGGTATGATGGGATGCGATATCACGTGGGCCGCGATATCGCATACGTGATATCGTGTCTCTTCCTGCGATATCACGTATGCGATATCGCAGCCCACCGCTAGTTCTATAAATAAGAGGTAGCTCTCCCTTGTTTAAAAACATAGAGTAGATTGTAGCTAAACTTTGGCATTTTGATCCCTCCAGAGATAGATTATTTTCCAGTGTATGCCCGTAGTGTGGTGAATGTAATTATATGTCATCCTTTATTCGAGTGTGACGTACTTGGACATACACATGACCGGCAATAAAGATTGAGATTACTTCATCATTGTAGCATTCACTTTGTTTATTTATTTATTTAATTATTATTTACTGCTTCCCTAATTAGTCTCTCTCACCCTTAAAATCATGTTAAACGCAGAATGAGTACGACTTGATTACCAGCATTTAAGTGTGACTACTTGGTAACCCAGTAGTGTACCTAGGATCTGTGCTTGGTAATCCTAGTGGTAGTCATGCACGAAGTCCAAGATGTGTACGGATAATCAAGGAACGTATGCTCATCGCACTTAGGCTAGATTAGATTCTCACCCTTTCATCTTAGCTTAGTTAATATTACTTTCCATTACCTTCAAGAGTAGCATTAAATTAGAACACATCATACACCTCATTTTGGACTAAACCATACATGAAAAAGCTAATACTAGTCTAGGTGGGAAGATAGCGAACTGTGACCTAAGGCTAACTGTCTAGGTGCCACAACTAGTCCATCTACAGAGTTCGACTGGATCGCACGTAAAAATGCTCGTATTCGTATGGTTGAGTGTAGGGGTACCTCGCCACTCATCAATCATGAAGTCCATTCACAAAAACCTATTATTCATTTGGAAGAAGTTGTCAAGGTACAACTACATTCAACCCTTGTAGAGACTTCAAGTAGGGAGGTAGAAGACTCTAAACATATACAGAGCTTAAGGCCTAAAGCTTTTGTGGAATCACAAAGGGATGAATTTCAAAGTCACAGAAGGAGAACTAGTTGGCATTATTTTTCAACTACTTCATTTTCCTCCTCATGGTCATCAGTGGACTCTAATAGAAGGAAATGAAGATTCATAGATCATGACAGGGAGAGACATTAGGATCATGATGGACATGAGTATTGTTAAAGGCATCTTAATCAGGAAGATGATGAGTATGAACTACAAAGAGATAAGAATAGGTGAGAAAAGAGAGAGTAATATGAGTACCAAAGGAGACATCACCACAATGGAGCATATGAATCTAATGACCTTGAAAAGCCCCTATTGGCCACTTGCAACATGATTAACATCAAAGAAATAGTATATATTCCAACCAAACATGTGAGGGACATTCGCATCAAGCAACTTGATATGAATAATATTCCTAAATTTGAAGGTGGGTACAATGCAAATCCATAACATCATCTTCAAGAATTTCATGATGCCTACATCCTTTAGAATATTGAAAGTGATTGGTAAAAACTAAAGTTATTCCCAAGGACACTCATCAAAGAGGTTGAGAGCTAGTATAGATCATTGGAACCAAAGTCAATCAAAAGATGAAATACAAATCTTCAATGAAAAATATCAAGCCTATTCAAGGGTGTCCAATCTCAAAAAGAAAATTCAAGGATGGAAGTAAGGGACACATGAATCCGTTGATGTGGCAATGGATAGATACTACTCTCTTCTACATAGATACCTAGGCCATGGATTCTTGCAAAGGAAACAGCTTAGGCACATTTTCAATGGGTTAAGAACTAAAACCAAAGAAACCCTTGGGTTCTATGCCCAAGGAATACTATCAAAAATGATTGTCCATCGAATTCAGAGATTAATAAACTAAGTGGCAAAGAAGGAAGTGAAGTTAAAAAAGAGAGAATCAACTGAGGAATATAACCAAGATCCATCTATTAGAACGTAAGATGTAAAAATATGTGATAAGAAATAGCAAGAAACCTTGGAAGATGTGACCCAAAAGAAAACTCTACCAATTTAAAAATTTATCAATGATATAGCAACTAAGGTAGAAAAGATATGGGACTTACTGGATGAAAAGATCGATATAGCTCTGAAAATTATAAAAGAAAGAACTAAACAAACCTTCAATAATGGCAAGGAAAAGAAAAAGAAAAGAGACTATAGACATGAAAACTATAAGTAGAAAGGTAAAGTTGCTTCAATGGAAGAATGTACTAACTTAAGCTCTGAAGATGAGGAAGGATGCAAAGTGTGCCAATATGAACATTCTAAGGGATGTTGCCTTGTCATGGCACATTTGCAAGAGTTTAGGGCATATGTGCTTAACCCTAGATTTGTCAAAAAGTATATGTCAAGATAGTTACCTTACCCTAAAGGTAATTTCAACTAGTCCTTCTAGCTAGTTTACTACCCAAGTTGATCTTACCCCCAACCACAAGAGTAGTACTAGTAGTAATGGCAACAACCACAAGAATGGGCAATGCCACCATTGAGGCAATAGTATTCCTATAGGCAACTAGACCCTTATGGATACTATGTGTAGTGTCCAATATCTCAAGGGAATACTTTAGTTCATACTTCTCAATATTATCTACCTGAGTAATATAGACATACCACTTTCAAGATGGATTCCAATCCATACATACCTCAACCAGTAGCTAGTACATTAAGTCAATCTTCCAATCCTTTATTGTTGGTGCAACCACCTATAATGCAAGGGGAGATGTCATCATAGCCACATCAGAATAATGCTACTAGGTTAGTAAATATAAAAACAAGGAACATACCAGCAATACTAAAGGTAAATATAAGAAATGTCCTTGCTTTGGGATAAGTCCAAAAAGAGTTGGTAGAGTTAGGACTTCATTAACTCATGTTCCTTATATGATAGATCCTCCTATGGAAACTATGCTTCCACAATAACCAAATCAAAAACTTACAACTATCATAAAGGTAAGAACACTTCCTAAGAAAAGAATTGATTTGAGAACTTCTCTGATTTATTTAAAAGTACTTGGAAATTCATAGGCTCTAATGGATTCAGGTTCTAGAGTGATATCTCAAGAAACATACACGGAATGGAACCTACCACCCTTAAAGAAGTGCAACATAAGGTTAGAGCTAGCAAATTAATATGTTGCCATTCATTTGGGATAGATAGAAGATGTGGTAATCATTATCAATGGGTGGCTTATTGAGTAGATTTCTTAGTAATCAATGTGAAGAATGACAACAAGAAATTTTCTATCATTATGGAAAGGGCATGGCTTAGCACAATAAATGCTAAGTTAGGAATGAGAGATTTATTTGTGAAAATCTCTAAGGAAGATGAGTAAGGATATATACACACACAAAGAATTTAATGCATCATTGATGATAACAAAGGATGTAGTTGTGGACTGAAACTTTAGAATGTCAATACAGTCCTTACACCAACCCACAACAGACATGAGAAACAAGTGTGTGAACAAGAATCACTAAATCAAAAAACACCCAATTACCAAAAACTAAGACCACAAAACCATCCAAAACATGCATGGAAATGTTTGAAGCACTTAGTAACTCCTATCCTAAGAAAATGACCCAAGCTGAGAACTCACAAAAGAAAATTCTAAACCATAATCATACATCAACAAATAGTGGAAATCGAAATCTAAATTTTCAATTGAAGAATAAACATAAAATTATAGTTAGACCTTCTAAAATTGAAAGATTATTTAGTCCAATTGGATATATGTCCTTAGGAAATCAAAATTTGATTAATGTCAAGATTACATGGGATAATAATAAAAAACTAAATCACTAAGTATGGTAAATGAGAAACCTAGAGTGTATGATCCAAGGGATCTAGGGTTCATTTCCAAACACTCACCCACAAGTTTAATCATGATGGAGATACCTTATCTTGATTAAGAAATTAATAACTGCTTTTTAAATTTTTCATTTTTTAACTTTTTGGTATGTAATTTTTGTTATACTTTTAAATTTTCTTATTATTTTTTTCACATTATTTGATATTTATTCATTATTTTAAACTTTTTCATTTCTTAATTATTTGCTATTTTTTTTGTCAAATTATTTCTCTATTTTTCTATAACTTTTACTACATGTTTTGTACCTAATTGTTTTTTTATTTTTCCAATAAAGTGCAAGGAATAAAGTAAGATGTGGTCCCATTATGTTTTTTTTGGGGGGGCGGGTGGTGGCGGCGGGGTGGTGTCGGACACCAAAAAGAAGTTTTATTGAAATTAAAGTTGCAAGATGTGGTCCCATTATGATGAAGGACTGATTACCTATATAGTGAAACCACAACATCCATCCACCCATCCTAACAATAAGAGGTTCTTACCATGGCCATGATGATATTCTTCTCACAATAAAACTAAGAAGAAACCTAGGATCATTATGCCTAGATTGAAAAATGAAGAACCAAGTGGGAATGAAAAGGCTATGATATTAAGTAGATTTGTGGATTTTCTTGGATTACTGCTGTGAGTTCTATCTTGTTGTTAAGGATGTATTATTCTCTTGAGTTTCAATGAAAAATGGAAGTAAGAGTACAATAAGTGTTGCCTTACCACGTCACTGGAAAGACATGTTACACATGCCTGAAGGTAGTCCTCTATTAAGGTTGACACATTAAAAATAAAATAAAAGCATAGCATAAAATTTCTAGGGGTCTCACTAGAAAGACATGTTACCCATGCTTGAAGGTAGACGACTTCTCAAAAATCTAAAAAAAATATAAAAAAAGTGTTATTAATAATCTCCTTCCTTCAACAACATTGCCAAGTGGTATCCTTGCAATAGTGGTAGCCTTATGGTTATAAGCCCTAGGAATGAAAAAATTCCATGTCATTGGAAGGTGGTTTGGACTTGGTTGAATCTTGAATAGAAAGGCTAGTGATTACCTTAACCACATCCCACATACAAGAATTTATTATGCCTATGGTAAGACACCTCACGTTGTAATTTTTGTAGTCCCTTCTATAGCCTATTTCACCTCTGATGAGTGGTGAGATACCCCTACACTCAACCATACGAATACGAGCGTTTTCACACGCGATTCGGTCGAACTCTGCAGACGGACTAGTTGTGGCACCTAGATTATTAACCTTAGGTCGCAGTTCGCTATCTTCCCACCTGGACTAGTATTATTTTTGTCACATATGGTTTAGTCTAGAGTGAGGTGTATGATGTGTTTTCTAATCTAATGCTACTCCTGAAGGCAATGGAAGGAAAGTAATATTAACTAATCTACGAGAAAGGGTAAGAGAGTCTAAACTAGCCTAAGTGCGATGAGCATCCATTCCTTGATTATCCATACACATCTTGGACTTCATGCACAACTACCACTAGGATTACCAAGCAGAGATCCTAGGTATGCTACTGGGTTACCAAGTAGTTACACTTAAATGCTCATAATCACGTCATACTCATTCCATGGTTTAACATGAGATAAGGGTGAGAGAGACTAATTAGGAAAGTAGTAAATAAAAATTAAGTAAATAATTAAACTAAGTGAATGCTGTAATGATGAAGTAATCTCAATCTTTATTTTCGGTCATGTGCGTGTCCAAGTACGTCACACTCGAATAAAGGATGCCATACAATTACATTCACCACACTGCGGGCAGACACTGGAAAATAATCTAACTCTGGAGGGACAAAACTGCCAGAGTATAGCTACAATCTAAATCTCTATATCTCTAAAACAAGGGAGAGCCGCCTCTTATTTATAGACTGGCAGTGGGTTGTGATATCACGTACGCGATATCATAGAGAAAGATGCGATATCACGTACACGATATCACGGCCCATGCGATATCGCATCCCATCATACCCCCACGACTGAATAAAAACTTGTTCTTGAGTTACAGTGATTACACAGTGGATAGGTATGGGATTATTAGATGGAAAAAGAAATGGGATGATGTCGTAGTGTGGGAAGAAAATAAAATTGAGACACAACACAAAAGAAAATCCTATGATTACAAAATGGTGGAACTCATGTAGTTCCTAGTGGTGGTGGCTCCTCCATTGGTGTCTTTCCCTTTTCTTGTGCTCTAGGTCTTAGAATTTGATGGTGTCAAAGTATGGCCTAGAGTTTCTCCTCTTGTAAGGCCTTGAGTGCCTTGGAATGCATGTAAGTTTATGCTTGTGCCATAGAGGCATCCTAGTCAGCCTTCTCTTTTTTTTTTCACCACCCTTTTATTCTCTATCAATAGTTTATTAAGTTGCTCGGTTCTGAAAGTGTCCACCTGGTTTCGAGCAAATTCTGGCCCTGTATTCGGAAGGTTTAATACTTCCAAAATGGATTGAATAGAGAAGTCAACTATCACACCACAAATATTAATAGTGGTGCCTTGTTCCTTATTGTGCCAAAATTGGTA
>MNCI01001825.1:196822-216693 GCA_015680685.1 Gnetum montanum
AAATTCAGAGGGATAATAGTAGGGAGAGAAAATCAATTGAAAATTATGCTAAGGGTAAGAAATGGTGTGTGTGAGCTATGTCATAAGTGAAGATTACAAACGATTACACAAGTGGGTCCTCCCCAAAGCAGGTTTCAACCTATAATGCCCTTGTGTAACCACACTTAAAGTGTCCGTGGGCACTAGAAGGGTTAAATGTAATCTGCACTAACTCCACAAAACACACACATGTAATTATCACTGGAATGAGATGAGAATTCTATGTTACATGGGACATGAGCTACAATTACACGAACAGTGAGATGAGGTGAAGTATAGAAGGGATCGTAGAGATTGGGACATGAGGTAACTGACCCAGGGCACAGTGAATCCTACATGAAAAGCATGATTAACATGTTATTAACCCATCGTTCCAAGATCAAGACCAAGTCCATTCCTCTAATCAGTGACCTCACATTGTTTCATCCCATGATGAGCAACTATGATAGTACCATAACAACAAGGCGTACGATCACTTGGCATTTTGTTCAAGGGAGGAGTGATTTTTGTTTTATGGCACACACTTTCTTTCTCTTTTTTTTTTTGAATACTGAATCCAGAGAAGCTGCCAACCTTTAGGCAGGGGTGCATGTCTTTCTAGTGGGACCCCCTAGAACAGCTTTGGATTTTTGAGTGCCCTTTGATTACTCTTACTCCCATTTTTCATTAGATCTTCAAGGATCTTAATACAACCACATTGCATGATAACTCCCATAGACGTCACCAAAGAGAATCCGCAAGTCCCCTTGGTGTCACACCCTAATCATTCCCTCTTAGTCCATCCTTCTTCATTCTGGGTACAATGAATTGAAAATTAATTTTAAGTTTTAAAAATGTCAATGATATCACTATACCCTCAAATAGAACCTCTTATTTGTAGAATGGATGAGTGGGTGTAATGTGCTCACTATCCACATAATCGATCACTTGAGACTCAATAACATAGAACACACCTCAACCAACGATCCACATGAGTGTTTTATTCGTTGACGAGATTACTTACAAAAACATAAAAAGAAAAAAAAAACACAAAAAGATAAGAAGATAAACCAAAAAATTAAAAAATGAAAAACTGAAAAAAAAAATGTTGTAAAATCAAAGAAAAATAAAAATGGTTATTAATCCCACTTGTTATTAGAATGAGGGATATCCCTCATAGCTAAATGGTTGAGGATGGCAAGGATTAATAATTGATGATGGGGATCCTTGCATCTTGGAAATATTGGAGCTTGGCCATACTTACCCCGTTGGGTTTCACACACTGGGTTATAGTAAGTATAGTGGGGAAATTTATATGATATAGTTCCCAGATAACGAGTTGACCCACTATGATGTTTGTGACCGTTAGATGGTATGCAAGGATTGGGATGATACCTCCCATGGTTGTGTTCATTGGGCCGTATGGTTGTTGGAGTGTTAGATGATGGCCTTGATGAAGTAACATGAGGCATTGGATTCGAAGATGAGGGTGCACCACAGGGTTGGACTTGTGCTATGTTGGAGGATGCAGTGACCTTGGAATTATGTTGTCCCTTCTTACGACCGTGTTTAAAGAAGGGATGCTTTGGATGTTGAGGAGGTTTCTCATTGTTGTTGGTAGTATTAGCACAAGTAACGTTCGTGGGTTGTTGCTGTGGTGTAGATACCTTAGGAACAGTTGGTGGCACTATGGAACAAGGGAAAGGATGAGAATGTTGAAAGTTAGGAGGAATATAAGGTGCACAAGGTGGTGGTTGTGTTGGAGACATGGGTTGATAGTATTGAGGAGAATGATACTGTGGTGAGATAGAGTATGTTGGCCCAGTTGGAGAAACAAGATGTTGAACAAGATAAGTGTTTGGGTTTGGATGATATGAAGGGTGTCTCCAGTCTAGTGTTGGTCTCCCCCATGACTGGGATTGTTGCCATTATGATCAAACATAGTATCTCTGTACGAACTCTGGATGTAACGTGTTTCCCCAATGCTCATGTAAATGTAACAATATTGGGCATTGGCCTTTGGGGTGATCATATAGGCATATGTTGCATTCATACATATGATTGGCAGTTGAACTCTTATTTCTCTTATCCCTTATTTTTGATTGTCTATTGTCTTATCTTGTTTCTTGGGTTGTCAAAACTCTATCTCCAATAATGTTGATAAATTCTCCACACTTTTGATACGTCCATTCCAACATCTTATTGATCTTTGCCTCAACTTCTTCTAACGATTTTTGTATCGACAAAGATGGTTCTTTCTCCTTGTGATTGGTTGATTTCTTCTTTTTATGATCATGGACCTTTGTTAAGTTGAGATTTTGGTCCCATTGATGTTTTTCAACACTCTCCCATCAAGCCATTTCTCCTTCTTCTTTTGCTACCCACTGAATAAGCTCTTGGACTTGATGGGTTCATAGTTCGTATAGTTGACCTTGGGCATACATTCCTAAGGTCTCTCTTGTTTCATTACGTAGCTCATCAATGATATGGTACATTAGCCTTTCCTCAAAAAACCCATGGCTTGGATAGTTTTTTAACAGTGCATAATATATTTCTAAGGCCATGTCCAAGGGTTCATGTTGTGCTTGTTTCCATCCTTGGATTTTTTTCCTCAAGGTTGACACTCCTGCATAGGTTTGATATTTTTCGTTAAATACTTCTACCATTGTTGACCAACGCCATATTGAATTTTGTTTTAACGATCGATACCATACTTTTGCTTGGTCAACGAGTGTCATTGGGAAGAGCTTAAGATTTTTCCAACCAGTATCAATGTTGTTCCATGTGCAGGCATCGTAGAAGGCTTGTAAATGTTGATACGGATCTAATTCATAGCCTCTTGAAAAAGTAGGGAATTTGTTTAAATCAAGCCTAGGTAGAAGACTCTCTTTACGATGCCTACGTGAGATTCAAATGGCCTCTTGTATTTGCATTAAGCTTGTAGTAGCCAGTGGGGGTTCATCGTCATCTTGTACGTTATGTCTTTGTGTGTTGGGATGATGTTGTTTTTGTTCATGTTTATAAGAAACCCCCACTTCAGGTTTTGTACTCCAATCTTCATCATCATATAGTTCGTTGGTTCTCCAATGAACTTCCTCACTAAGTGTGGTGTTATTATCGTCTTGTAGGAGAGGCATGATTGTGAACTTGTGTGTGAATTTATATGTGACTTTTAATAATTATTTTTTTGTCCAAAAGATATATCGTTAATTCCTTTATAGTGACCTTGTATGATATAACTAATCTAGATAACTAGCATCGTCCTAGGTAATGGTGCCTATGATGAGTGGCGAGATACCCCTACACTCAACCATACAAATACGAGAATTTTCACGCACGATTCGATCGAACTTCGCAGACGGACTAGTTGTGGCACCTAGATCATTAACCGTAGGTTGTAGTTCGCTGTCTTCCCACCTAGACTAGTATTATCTTTGTCACATATGGTTTAGTCCAGAGTGAGGTGTATGATGTGTTTCCTAATCTAATGCTACTCCTGAAGGAAATGGAAGGAAAGTAATATTAACTAATTTATGAGAAAGGGTAAGAGAGTCTAAACTAGCCTAGGTGTGATGAGCATCTGTTCCTTGATTATCCGTACACATCTTGGACTTTGTGCATGATTACCACTAGGATTACCAAGCACAGATCCTAGGTACGCTACTGGGTTATCAAGTAGTCACACTTAAATTCTCGTAATCACATCGTACTCATTCCACGGTTTAAAATGAGATAAGGATGAGAGAGACTAATTAGGAAAGTAGTAAATAACAATTAAGAAAATAATTAAACTAAGTGATGCTGCAATGATGAAGTAATCTCAATCTTTATTTTTGGTCATGTGCGTGTCCAAGTACGTCACACTCGAATAAAGGATGTCGTACAATTACATTCACCACACTATAGGTAGACATTGGAAAATAATTGAACTCTAGAGGGACAAAACTGCCAGAGTCTAGCTACAATCTAAATCTCTATATCTCTGAAACAAGGGAAAGCCACCTCTTATTTATAGACTAGAGATGGGCTATGATATCGCGTATGCGATATCACGGCCCATGCGATATCGCGTCCCATTAACCTTACTATATATTTAATCATAACTTTATGGTTTTTTATAATATAGTATTATTTTCCTAATCTAGAAATCTTAACATGTGTGTTTTGTTAAATAGATATCTCTTACATTCAGCTCCTTGAGTGCCTGTAGACATTTTTAGGCATGGTTATACAAGGGCACTAAGGGCTAAAGCCTACTTTGGGGAGGACCCACTTGTATAGCCATTGTATCTCATACTTGATAAGAAATTCCACATCATCTTATACCTTCCAATATAATGAAGACTTCATAACATCTTATAACATGTCCATCAATTTAGAATCTTCAATCCATCTTATATTGACTCAATAAACTCTTGTTGCTTGAAATTCCTTCCTTAAGAGTTTTAAAGCTAAATTTTTGAATCCTAAGCATCATCTATGATCTATAACCCTTCAGACAATCTATATGTCTCCCAAATCATCCAAGTGACTCATTTTTTCCATGAGAAATTTCCAAAGATTTAAAATTTTTTTATGGTGACATCATAGTTATGACATCATATGCCCTATGACGTTGTAGCTTTAATGTTGCATCTATGGTATTGCACCAACAAAAATAGTATATATATGCACAAAAAGTTTATTATTTTTTCATTCTACCATTTTACAACAAGAGAATTTTTTGCTATTTTGTTGAGCTCTAGCAACCAAACTTCCTGAAGTGATAACTTCCTCAACATAGCTCTAATTTCCGTGATTCTTGAACCATGTTGATCCTAGAGTGCTCAACTTAGTCATGGGGGTGGGGGGCCTATTATGCACACATCTAAAAACTTGAGCCAAAATTTTCTAACACCTAGAAGACATTATAAAGGGTAAGTATAAAAGAATAATAAAAATATCATGGTTAATTAACCAAATTTAAGCTAAGGGACTTAACTAATCCTCCCAATTAACTATATCACCCAAATAAAGACATAATAAATGAGAAAATGACAACTATGAAAGGTCATAATAATTAGAAGCATAACACTTAAGGGGTTTCTTTTAGAAACTTTTCTAACTCTGCAATTTTGATACAATAAAAACCTGATCAACCCAGGAGTACAAGAAGGATCATGAACTATTAAAAAATAATGTGAACACTTTAATAATCATAAAATATTTTTGATTACAGATGGCCCTAAAAAGACTAGTAGTAGAAGGACCTTCCCAACAAGGTGGAAAAAGATTGAGAGGATATGGAAGAGGCCAAGTGAGAGAACAAACCCCACAAGATGAATATGCAGAGTAGGAGGCTTAATCATTCAGTATCCACAAGAAAACTCTTACTACTTTACACTCCGTGCAAGTAGAAGAAAAGGCACCTCCAACACTGAAATAAGGAAAATGCCTCACATTGTCCAATGAATGTCTTCAGGCCATCCAAGAGAAATCCATCATGTCCATGGTTATTGTGGAACCAAAATTTGGTCCATTTATGAAGTTTTCCCTAGAAGTTGTCAAAACACAACTCTAGGAATCTCCCCTATGGCCAACACTTTCTACCAATGTAGAATGGTACCTAGGAGAGGTATACCAATTTTAGATGAATAAACAAGATGATGCAACCATGAGGATTGAAGGAACTTCAATGCCCTATTTAGTACAAGCAATTGCCAAAGCCTTGAATATCCCAAATGAAGGGGCTAATGTGGTGTAAATTAAAATAAGATTAGACATAGATGCAAAGAAATTGTGGTTCCAGAAAGCATATGGTAAGGAATCTAAGGATTACAGTGAGCTTTTAGTAGAAGAAAAGATTTATTTCAAGATTGGAATGTATCACCTATTCTTAATGATGCATCTTAATCAAATCTCAACATATGTAGCTAAAGGAAGTGTGATCTTGATGGGCAAGTTCAATGCCAACATCACACACCTAATCTTTCTTGAGATTCAAAGGTGATTTGAGGAGAAGAAGGTGGAAAAACTAATACTACCATTCTCCTACCTAATAAGGAAGCTATGGGAGTAACCAAGAATCATAGGCTACACCAATGATGTCCTTAGAAGAGCCCAAAATGCTTTTTATGTTGAAATGTCTAAACCAGTGTCCCCCAAGAAAGATTAGTTGGAAAATCCAATGGGTACTAAGGAAGCTACAATTTCAAATCCTGTTGGTAACCTTCCAGTTATTGAGCAGTAACAACAAGTAAGACCTAGCAGTCAACCACATGTTGAAGATAGACCTAAGCAGCAAGCTTCACCGTTGCTACCTCAAGATTACAGACCTTTAATGAGCCATTTGCATCAAAGTGTAGATACCATTAGTTGGGGAACAAGGGAGGGTATCAACCTTTATTAGGTTAGAGAAAGCTTAGTTTGATCCATAGTTTCTACAAATCCTATTAGTGGGAAAGTGTCATTGTAGAAAATAGGAGAGGATAATTGGGCACAATAGATTTTTAGGAATGTTGCATCATTCTAAGTAATGTTAGAGACTAGTGGAGGCACCACATTAGTGATTATGCAATACCAAGATCTAGTAGGAGTCATAGAGATCATCACGAATCACATTAAAGAATCCTTCAATGTTCCTATTATGCCACCAACTAATATTTTTGAAGCAAGAGATGCTCAAATGCTCGTCAATACCTCAATGACTCCTACCAACCATGAAGATGTGCTAGGCAAACTACTGCAAATGGGCCAAGTCATGTAGAATCTTTTCGATATCCCTAGTAATATCATTATAGTGCAGTATAATTTGATTGCCACTAAAGGAAAGCTAGTCATGGCCGAAATAAGGGTACAACATGCAAAAAATAAGGTGCAAAGGTTACATGAAGAACTAGTAGCTCTAGGAACTAAAAGAAGAGACCCTGCACAATTCATAGCCCTAGGCCAGCTTGATTAATTTCAAAAAAATTAGGTGAGGAACCTCGTTTCCCAAAACATCAAGATGGAGATGGAAAGGTAGAAGGTGTGTGGAATGCATTAATTGTAGAAGCCTAGACATACACACATGTCAATGCTCTCACAACACTAGAGGAATAGAACAAAAATATCATTGCAGATAATATCTGATTGACTAATTTATATAAAAAAGAATGTTCTTGAAGAAAGAATCCATAAATTATGAGAATAACTCCCCAGATTCAATTAGGTAATCAGGAAATTGGCTAGAGAAAATAGAATCCTAGCAATGGAAGAAGTTCATGCCATTCGATAGAAGTCTACAATTGAAATAAATGCATGGAAAAAGAAGGCCAAAAGAAATGAGAAGCTCAAGGAACACTTCAAAGATCAAGTGGACATGTACAAATAAATCAATGAAAAAAAAATCCATATGGAAAAGGTCAAAATCAACCTAATCTCTACTTAGAATCTAGACTAGTAGCCCATCCTAGATAGCCTCACTCATGTCCACCTAGATGTAGTGAAGAATAAAGACTTGCAAATAGAATATTTGACAGAGTACATGGGATTAGCAAACTTTTGATATGCTAATCTAGCCACGTTAATAGCAAGTAGGCCAAGAAATAAGCTTCAACAACAAGTAGCAGTAGTGTACATACTATAGGAGAAGGAGTTTTCCAATCAGAAGGATGCTTTGCAAAAACTACATGTTGCAAGCTCCAAGCTCAAGATTGTCAAGGCTAGCTACCAAGGGTAGAAAGATGTAGCAACTAACCTAGCATGTCAAATGTTAGACTACCAGGAATTGAGAAAAGTGGCTAAGTATTTTGAGGAAGAAAGGTGATAGTTCATGGCATGGTACATGAAAGCAAACAAAATGTTCCCATAGCTTCCATGTTTATGGGATGTATCAACTCCATCAAACATCAGCCAATTTGCATGGATGGTACATGATCCCAAGAAAGATGAAGAAAAGCTTCAGTTGCTCCTAGATGCTTACCAATTCCAGAAGCTTGATGATAAAGGGAAGAAGTCAATGGAATAGCCTTCACCACTGGGAACATAAGGCTACATCGAGCTACTTTTAAGTTTTTTTTTGTTTTGTCAAAATTATTGAAAAATACCCCTTAATTTCATGTCACTCTTTAGGCTATAAATCACTCAGGCTGGGAATATCAAACATTTTAAATGCTCCAACAACCTACTAGTTGTCCTGACCAAAACATACTCCTTGGAAATTCCAATAGCCAATTCTTTGAAAAATGGATGATAGCTCATCCTCGTTAGAGACAAAGATCTTGAGATCCTGGGCAAGGTAATGAGAGTTATATCATTAATCAACAATCATGTCTTTGGTCTTTGATGAGTTGAATGATATTAACCAACCCAACAAGTGCGTGTTTCATGGAAATGCTTATCCAAAGGGTGTGCATTTCATGGAAATACTTAAGCAAGGCATTAGCATTTCATGGAAACACTTACTCAAAAAACCTTAGTGTTTCACTATTTCAGGTGTGTTTTCACACCTCACCCCACCTTTGAGGTGACTTATTAACACCCAAGAATTTTACTTTTAATATAGATGATGATAAAATGATACTTTTTCACACCCTAGAGGGACCCATAAAACCTTAAAATTGGGGGCCGCATAAATCCTTACTTGGAGGTCCCATAAAATCAATCATCCTCATATGGGTAGTCAAAGTTAGAGAAAATGATCTTGAACATGGCCATGAGTACAAGTCGGGGTGTCAAATTTACAATTCGGGTGTCAATTTAGGGGTTCCATAAAATCTTAAACTTGGGGGCCCCATATAATAACCTTCAAATTTATGACAAAATAGGCTTTACATCAAGACAGATGTAAATGTCTCACATTTCAACTTGGAGGCCCCATAGTAGCATATAAAACTTGGGGGCCACATACCTAAGGTTTACGACATCTTTTCATCTTTAAATTTTAGAGACAAATTGTAGAAGATTATTGTGTTACTATGTCATTTTGTAAACACACCAATGCAGCATTCAAGAGTCATGTAAATAGTTAGTCATGTCAAGTCAAGTCTACCTTCCAATTTTGTAAGGGACTCTATGCTAATTTTTTAACTTAAGGACAAGTTTCCAATTAGTTGTGGAGGTATGATACAACTAATTTTTGTAATCATGTGATATTATAGCTACGATGTCATAGCCCATCCTACATCATTATTGATGTGATGTCTCAGGATTTGTACATCCTTATAAATACCAACACTTGAATGCACAATCAACAACTTTCCATTCCAACACTTAGTCAAATTCTTGCAGTTTTGTTTCATAGTTAGCCATAGAGTGAATGCTCGTAGTGTGATGTTGAGTAATTGTATGGTGTCTTTATATGAGTGAATTGTACTTGGACATAGTTCATGACTGGCAATAAAGATTGAGATTACTTTTTATCATTGTAGAATACACTTAGTTTTCTATTTATTTACTTAGAATAATTTTCTTGTTTTTTCTAGTTAAACATTAACAACTCAAGAATTTTATTTTACATGTTATTAGCAAGCAGTATGGATACGACTTGTTTTGAAATCTAAGCGTAGTTATCTAGTAACCTAGTAGTGGCATTGCTTGATTTGCTCAATAGTAATACCACTTGATAATCCCAGTGATAACTACATGAGTCCAAGGTATGTACGTTAAGCTAAGACCATATATCCATTGCACTAGGCTAAGTTAGATTTATGCTTTCCTAGTTAACTAGACTTAGAATTTTATTCAATCATGTTTACCTTTAGGAGCACTAAGAGCCTTACAACATCAACTAATCATATGCCTCACTAGGAGTTAAACCATACACTCAAACTTGACTAACTCAAAATCATTCATATACATTCTACCAAATGTCACATTTCTTTTGATAATGATGCATGAAAGACCATCATTTTACTAAGAATTCATCATTGCTTTTAATAATGATCATGAAAGACCACCATTTCTTTCACATTCTTGACCTTATGTAATCTTTATTGAAATAATTAAAAAGCTTCATCCCTAATAGGTTTAGGCTTGAGAATGGATGGATTAGATAAGCGAGCTCTAAGTTCTGTAACCTCAGCTACCAATTATCGAATACTAATGGTGGCTTTCTTGAGTTGTGCATTGGCAATGAGCAACTTGTTGTTTCTCTCTAGCAGCTACTACTAGGTGGTTGAAATATCTTCTGTAAGATCAAAAATATCTAGAATCAATTACTTGATTCCAACTAGCCGCTCTAGCACTTCTTTGTGTTATGCTTCACTTATTCCCTTGCTCTTAGTGAAGTTTGAGTTATTAAATTTCTTTGCTATTACATAACTAGATGATTATATTTATCTACTTGAAATTAGTCAAAATTATTCTACCAAATATCTAAAAAATATCATAAATGTAAATTTAGCCTAAGTGATATGTTGCAATGATGAATAATAATAATCTTGATATTTATTGTTAGATATGATGTATGTCTACGTATACTGTAGTTAAATAAAGATATTTTTCAACTATTTATCACCACACTATGAGCACTCTTAACTATCACTAACTTTAAGAAAACAAAAAAATAGAGTTTTGTTACTATGTTGATCAAAAGGTAAGTTTGACACAATAATGGACTTATATTTATAGGCATGACTATAACCCACTACATTACATCTACAACATTGTGGAACAAGTTATGATATCATAGCAATGATATTGTAGGTGTTCATTCCAATTTTGATTTATTAGCTACCTAGGATTAATCCTCTAATTAGATCATGAAATTGATAAATATGAAAAAATAGAATTAAGGCAAGATGGTCCAAACGGAGACAGGTTAATGGTGTTCTATATAATAAAAGAATACCAATAAAATTAAAGGTAAAATTTTATAGGAAAACAATTAGACATGTTATTTTATATAGTTTTGAATATTGGATAGTACAAAAAAGACATGAACAACAAATTAGTATGTCAAAAATGCTAATGTTTAGATGTATGTTGAATGTTACCAAAAGAGATAAACTACATAATGTAGACATTAGAGAAAGACTTGAAGTGACTTCTATTTCAGATAAGCTACAAGAATGACTGCTTAGATGGTTTGGATATATGCAAAAAAGATTAGAGGATGAGTGATGAACGGCAGGTACCCCCACGTCCAACTGTACAAATCACAAGCATTAACACAGAATCCAGTAAAATTTCATGGATAGGACTAGTTGTGGCATTTAGATTGTTGAGCATTGATTACATGATGCTATCTTCCCACTTGGACTAGTGGTAGCTTTGTCACATATGATTTAGTCCAAAGTGAGACATATGATAATTGATGTTGTTAGGCCCTGATTATTCATAGCAAAAAGCATAATTGAGAATGGAATTTAATCCTAAATCTAAGCAATGATGGTAAGGGAAATCTACTCTAGCCTAGAGTGATGAGCATCTAGTCTTGGCTTACCATACATGTCTTGAGCTCATGTAACCATTACTAGGTTACCAAGCATTATGCTATTGGGCAAACCAAGCAATAACACTATTAGGATTACCAAACGATTACACTTAAACACTTGAAACCAGTCGTACTCTTTCCACTTTACTAATGAACAAGAAAGTGAAGTACTTGGAAATGTAAATGATTATCTAAAAAGCAATAAAAACTATGCTAAGTGAAACAATACAAACTAAGTGGATGGTAAAATGATGAAAAGTAATATTGGTCTTTATTTCTAGACATGAACTATGATCAAGTACACTTCACTCCAATAAAGATTCCATACAACTGCTCAACACCACACTGCAAGCATTCACTCTATCACTAAAACTACGAAAAAAAACTAAAAGAGTCTACCTAAGGATGGAATGAAAGTTATTTAGATCATGCATCCAAGTGCTTTATTTATAGGCTACACACATCCCACAATATCATATCTATGATGATGTAGCATGTGATACAATATCGAATAAATGACATCGTAGTTATGATATTGTTGCTTAAGAAAAATATGAATTTATCAAATAGATGTGATGTAGCATCTACGATATCTTAGCCAATTGATGATTCATCATACCCTCACAACTGACTATAAACTTGTCCTCGAGTAAACAATATAGGACTGAGCTTTCTTTACAAAATTGGAAAGGTACGAGATTATTAACTAATTCTAACTATTGACTAACTTTGAGTGTTGGAGTGATGTGTACAAAAATGACATAGTTACATGACAAAACAAAAATAAAATTTGAAGTGGCTTGATGTAGTTCATATTCCAAGTGGTGATGGCTCTTCCATTAGCTTGTTCCCTTTATTGTCTGGCTTCTGAAAAGTTTTCCTTCTTCTAGCCTTGTCTTCTTTTTCCATATGCCCTCTCTACTAAGTATGGCATTGAGTCTCTTTAGATTTTAATTGTTGCATTTGCCTCTTTATTTTTTTAGAATTGGTATGTTTTTCTTAAGTACCATTCTCTATTGTTGGTCAGTGTGGGCCATAATGGAGATGCTTGGAGCTGTGTCTTTACAACTTCCAAGTTGTGAAGGTCCTTCTTCTGGTATCCTCTTTGGGAACATCTACAATCAATCAAGAGCTTAAGATTACCAAAACATTTTCATCAATTCTTAATTGTTCATAATCCTTCTCATACTCTTGGTTAGATCAATTTCTTATCATCATATGATTGTAAACATAGAAAAATTTGCAAAAAAGGAACCCATTAGATGTTATATTATTTAATTAATTATGATCTTCTTATGGTTTGCTTGCTTATTATGGCCTAAAATAGTTGGTATGATCTATTAAGAGTATGATCTAAATCTTTTTGGCCTTGGTTTTATTGATTAACATTAAGATTTCTATTATTTCTTTATACTTACCCTGTATAGTATCTTCCAGCATTAAGAATTTTTGCTTATATCATGCAATGCATCCCTCCCCCCACCCCCCTCAACTAAGTTGTGCACTATGAGATCAATAGGATTTAAGAATTTTGGAAATTGGAGCTATGAGGATGAAGTTATAGCCTTTGGAAGCTAGTGTGCAAGAGTTTTCAAAAACAAAAACTACAAAAAACTCTCTTGCTACAAATGAGAGAAATGAAAATTTTCACTAACTCTCACATGTATATATGCTATTTTTATGTGCATGACATCATAGTTTCCTACAACATCATAACTACAATGTCACCATTAAAAAGTTCAAATTTTTCCTTAATTTTTATTTGAAAAAATGAGTTCAATGGAATGTTTGGAAGATGTGAAGCTTGTCTAGAGTGTCATGGGCCATGAATGATGCACAGTTTTCAACAAGTTAGCATTCAAGGTTCATCAAGAAGAAATATTAAGAAACGAAGGTTTATAGTATGGATATGAAATGGATAATGAATTTTTGATGTATAAAAAAATTATTAGATGATATGGAAAGTTTAGTAGATGTTTTCTAAGGCATAAGATGATGTGAAAATTGCTTGGCAAGTATGAAATACAAGAGTTATACAACTAGGTCCTCCCCAAAGCAAGCTCTAGCCCTTAATGCCCTTGTATAACCATGCCTAAAAGTGTCCTTAGGAACTCAAGGAGTTGAATGTAAGACATACTTGTTTAGAAAAACATACATGTTAGTACCACCAGATTGGAAAAATAATTCTATATAATACAAAACCAAAAGTTATGATTAAATATATAGTGAGGTGGGATGGATTGGAGAAGGGATTGCTGAATTTGGGACATGAGGTATCTTACCATAAGCAAAATGAATCCTTGTGTGTTATTCATGGTTAAAGTAATCATTAATCCTTCTTTCCAAGATTCAAACCAAGTTCAAACCACATTCTAGTGACATAGGATCATTTTATCTCTTGGAATTACAATTGTAAGACTATCAATGTTGCAAGAAGTATTGTCACTTGGTGTATTGTCCAAGGGAGGAGTTTTATTCATAATACTTTATTTTTATTTTGAGTTTTCTAAGAAGTGCCTACCTTTAGGCATGGGTAACATGTCTTTCCAATGGGACCTCTAGAAATTTATTTTGTGCTCTTTTATTTTTATCTCTGTCAACCTTTTAAGGTAGCACTTATTTTACTCTTACTTCCATTTTTGTTAGATCTACAAGGATATAATACAACCTTAACAACATGATAGAACTCTCAATAGTAATCCAAAAGAATCCACAAATCCCCTTGATGTCACAACCTTTACATTCCCACTTAGTTCGTCACTTTTCTATCTAGTTATAATGATCACAAGTTTATTCTTAGTTTTATGATGGAAAGGTGGCCATGTTAAGAACCTCTTATTATTGGAATGATTGGATGGATGGTGTGGTCTCAATGTATAGATAACTAGTCCCTTATGATTGATAATATAGAGAAATCTTCACCTTATTGGGACTACATCTTTCCTTATTTGATGTGTTTTATTGAAAATTGACAAGAATATGTATAAGGAAAATGAAAATAGAGTATAAAAAAGATAAAAAAAGATAGTAAAAATGGAAAAAGATGAAAAGAATGAAAAAATATCAAAGAATTTGAAAATTGGTAAGAAATGTGAAAAGGCATAACAAAAAATTAGAAATCAAAAAGAAATTGTAAACCAAAAAATTTGGAAAATGCTTATTAATTCATTGATTATGATTGTATCTCCCCCACAACTAAACTCATGGGCGAGCGTTCAGAAAATGGACCCTAGTTACCTTGGATCATACACTCGAGGTTTCTCACTTACCATCCTTAGTGACTTAGTTTTTTAGTTATGATCCCACGTAATCTTGATGGTAATTAAACTTTGATCATCTAAGTCCTTAGCTCCTCTTTCTGTTGGTGTATGATTGTGGTTTAGTATTTCTATTTGTAAGTTCTTACTTGAGGTAATTTTCTTAAAATGAAAAATAATAAGTGGTTTAGATTGGTCAATGCACATTTTGGATAATTGAAAGTTCTCAATTGTTGGCCACTAGGTGTCTTTTGGTTTAGTGGCCCCTGCTCTCTCTTGTACATGCACTTGTTTCTCACATTTGTTATGAACTAGTGTCATGATTGTGTTGTCATTTTGAAGTGTTGGTCCATAGTTGCATCCCTCTTTATCATTAGTAATGCATGGAATTGCCTATCTCTCCACAATGATAGGTTCATCTATTATGTTTTGCATTGGAGTAGAAATGGGTGTTGGCTCATGTGTTGAATTGGGAGACATTGTTTTGGTGAGAAAGGATGTTGCACCTAGCTAGCCTTGTGTTGGTTTTGATGAGTCAATAAGTCTACGAGTTTTGTGCCCATGTGTGGAAACTATCCTAAAGAAAGGATGTTTCTAAGACTTTTTCTGAGGTCTACTAACATTATCATTTACTCGTATGTTCATAGCACAAGTAGAATTCTTCCATTAATGTTATGGTGCCAATCCTCTTTGTGTTATTGGTGGTGACATATGGTGGAGGGAAGTATGAGAATATTGAGGATGTTGTGGAGGATAAGAGGTTTGAGATAATGATCCCATAGGAGATGCTGTAGGTTGATGATATTTAGGAGAGTGGTAGTAATGATTTGAGCTAGAGGCAGTAGAACCATTTGGAGAAACATGTTGTTGAACATAGTAGTCATATAGGTTCGACTAGTAATAAGGGTATTGTTGGTTTGTTGATGGCATCCCCCACAATTGTGGGTTTTGCCACTACGATTGATAATAGTGTTGAGGCTAATAAGATATCCCATTGAAATAGTATGGTTGATGATAGGATTATCTATAATTACCTTGTGAGTAAGGTAATTTCCTAGGCATTTTCTTTTTTAAAAACTTAGGATTCAAAGAAAAAGCCCCAAACTCTTATAGATGTAACATAATTGGGCAATATTCCTTTAGATGGTCATATTGGCAAATGTCACATCCATCATCCTTTTCTATGGTTAAGTCTATAGCCTCTTCTACTATAGCTATTTTTATTTTTTGTCAATAAGTGTTCCTACCTACTTATTTATTCTTTTTCCTCTTCTTATTTTGATCACTTGATTTGTTTTGTGTCACTGCCTCCTCTATGGTTTTCACATAGGTTGTAACTTTTTCATTCATCAACTCCCACATCTTATCTATTCTTTCTTTAAGCTCAGCAATAGGCTTTTGTATTATCAAGGTTTGTTGTGAAATTACCTCATCAAGCACTACCTCTTTTTCCTCATCATAGATATGAACCCTAGTTATATTCCTCTACATTTTCTCATTTACATAGCTCTCCTTCTTCTTTCTCCACCTATTTGATTAGTGTTTGTATTTGATGGGATTTTTATTGAAATAACCCACCTTAGGCATAACTACCAAGGGTCTCTCTTGTTTGGTTACAAAGATCATCTATGATGTGGATAAGCTACTCTTTTTGAGAGAAATCATGACCTAGACATCTATGTAGTAGCAAATAGTATTTATCTAAGGATTTATGTTTTTCTTACCTTCATCCTTGGATTTTTTTTTCTCAGGTTGGATACTCTTGCATAGGTTTGATATTTCTCATTGAAGAGTTCTAACATTATGGACCATTGATGGATTGAATATGGTTTCAGTTATCTATACAAACTTTCAAATTCATCTATTAGTATATTAGGAAAGATCTTAAGCTTTTGCCACTCACTCTTGATGTTCTACAAGGCACAGGCATCATGGAAGGCTTGTAGTGATGTTGTGCATTAGAATTATAGCCTCTCTCAAATCTCAGAATTTTATTCATATCAAGTATTTTGATGCAACCTTCCCTTTAATTCCTATGGGGAATTCTAACTACCTTCATTATCTACATCATCCTCCTAGTAGCTAACAAGGATTCATCATCATCAGACATGTCATGGTGATGATTTCTATTTCTATTTATCTAATTATGATGATTTCATCCATGCTCACACTGATGATCTCATCTATTTCTACTTCTATCTTCATCTTGATCCCTATTTCTATATCTATGTTCATCCTCATCAAAAATAGATGTGGAAGAGGAAGAGGAAGATGGTGAACTAGGAGAATTGAGATGCTACTATATTTTTCCCTTTGGTCCCTTGATGTATCTCTTCTAGGTTTGGATAAGGTCCTAGGCCTTGAGGCCCTCCTTGTTCTAAGACTTACTCCATCTCCTCTAGGATTGTCTACACTAGTTGAATGTAGCCTTTAAGTGTAGTAAGGTTCTAAATGAGCATGGGAAACCCCTACTTATGGTTATTTACTCCAATTATCCTTATTATAGATGCTATTATTTCTTCTACTAGTGTTTTCATCATATGATACATTATTTGATGAGTGGCGAGGTACCCCTACACTCAACCATACGAAACGAGTGTCGCACGCGTGATCTGGTCGAACTCCGCAGATGGACTAGTTGTGGCACCTAGATAGTTAGCCTTAGGTCGCAATTCGTTGTCTTCCCATCTAGACTAGTTTTGCATATGTCACATATGGTTTAGTCTAGATGAGGTGTATGATGTGTTCTAATTCTAATGCTACTCCTGATGGCAGTGGAAAATAATATTTAACTAAATCTAAGCTAAGAGGAAAAGGGTAAGAAAATCTAATCTAGCCTAAGTGCGACGAGCAACCGATTCCTTGATCAACCGTACACATCTTGGACTTCGTGCACGACTGCCACTGGGACTACCAAGCATAGGCCTAGGTACGCCACTGGGATTACCAAGCGCAGACCCCAAATACGCCACTGGGTTACCAAGCGTAGATCCCCCTAGCTACACCACTGGGCTACCAAGCAGTCACACTTAAATGCTCGTAATCAAGTCGAACTCGTTCCGCTTCTAGGAGTTTAGGGTTGAGAGACTAATCGCGATAAGTAACCGATTCCTTAACTAGCCGTACACACCCGTAGATGCTCGTAGTCAAGTTGTACTTACACCGCGCTATGAAAGCAATAAATAACATGAAATAAATAACAATAAATAAACTAAGTGAATGCTGCAATGATGAAGTAATCTCGATCTTTATTGCCGGTCATGTGCGTGTCCAAGTATGGCACACTCAAATAAAGACACCGTACAATCACATTCACCACACTGTGGGCAGACACGGGAAAATTCTAACTCTGGAGGGATTAAACTGCCAGAGCTTCGCTACACTAAAACTGGGATCCCGAATAAGGGAGAGCTGCCTCTTATTTATAGACATGGCGACGGACTGCGATATCACGTATGCGATATCGTAGGGAAGGACGCGATATCGTGGGGGATCGCGTACGCGATATCGCGGCCGACGCAAACCGCGTCTCATCATACCCCCACGACTGAATAAAAACTCGTCCTCGAGTTACAAGGAGAACAAGCTTTAGTGATTACACAGTGGATAGGTATGGGATTATTAACTGGAAAAAGAAATGGACAAATTCTGCAGTGTGGGAAGACACAACACATAGAAAAAATGCTACAACTACAAAAATGGTGGAACTCATGTAGTTCCTGGTGGCGGTGGCTCCTCCATAGGTGTTTTCCCCTTGTCATGTGCTCCAAGCTTTGAAGGTTGATGACACTGAAGAATAGCCTAGAGCTTCTCCTCTTCAATCCGAGGGTCTTGTGCCGTCCATGCTGATGCTCCGATGTTTGATGGAGTCGGCACTTCCCACGGACAGGGTAGTTGCGGGAACATCTTATTAGCTTTGATGTACCATGCCGCGAACACCCGTCATTCCTCTTCGTAGGCTCTGGCTCTGTCTTTGTATTCATGAAGTTCGGCTAGCCGTCGAGCCAAGTCGGTTGCCACATCTTTCTGTCCTTGGTAGCTTTCTTTTACCACTATGAGTTCAGAATTTGCAACATCTAGTTTTTCAACCAACTTCTTCCGCTTTGCAAACTCTGCCTCATATTTGATGTAGGTGGAAGCTACCTGCTGCTCAAGCTCTGACCGTGGGCGTCCTGCTGTTAACATGGCCAGGTTGGCATATCAAAGGTTTGCCAACTCCATGTATTCAGTTAATTCTTGGATCTATAGGTCTCGGTTCTTAATTTCCGCCTGGTGGGCATAGCCATAAGTGTCCAATATGGCCCCCCAATCAGTGTGTTGGGCACTGATGCTATTAATTTGAGCTTTAGCCATCTGGATCTCCTTCTCCAGGATCTGTTTATACATCCCCACCTGATCACGGAAGTGCTCCTTCAGCTTCTCATGTCATTTAGCCTCATTTTACCACGCACTAATCTCGATGGCTGATTTCTGTCGAATAGCGTGCACCTCCTCCATTAAGAGGGTTCGATTTTCTCTGGCTAAACGACTTACATCTTGGTTGACTCGAATGAATTGTTCTCGCATCTGATGAAAGTGCTCATCGAGAACATTCTTTTGCTTCTCCACAGAAGTCAACCAAAGGTTATCTGCAACCAACTGCTTATTCTCTTCCTGCAAGGCCTTGAGTGCCTTAAGATGTGCATGAGTTTGTGCCTTTGCTGCAAAGGCATCCCAAGTGGCCGTCTCCTTTTCTTCTGCCACCTTCTTATTTTCTGCAATTAATTTGGTTAGTTGCTCAGTTTTAAAATTTTCTAACTTGTCTGCGGGAACCAATCGCAAGGGATCCCGCTGTGCTGCTTGTAAGGCGATGAGCTGCTCTTGTAATTTCTACACTTCAGCCTCCGCATGCTCAGCCCTTACTTTGGATATGACCAATTTCCCTTTTGTCAAAATGAGGTCTGACTGTATTGCGGTTACATCCTGAGGGATGTCAAACAGGGACGTTAAAACTTGTCCTATTTGAAGCAGTCTATCCAATACATCCTCATGTTCAGCAGGAGTCATTGAGGTTCCGACAATGGTTTGAGCATCCTGTGCTCCTGAAAGATCTGCCGGTAGTACAACAGGTACATTAAAAGACTCTTTGATGTGGTCAACGACCACCTCAACTGCTCCTGCGGCATCCTGGTGTTACATGACCACCACAGTGGCCCCTTCAC
>MNCI01001825.1:221004-306575 GCA_015680685.1 Gnetum montanum
GTATGATTAGGGACCTTTGTTGAGTTGTGATTTTGGTCCCGTTGATGTTTTTCAACACTCTCCCATGTAGCTATTTCTCCTTCTTCTTTTGCTACCCGCTTAATAAGCTCTTGGATTTGATGGGTTCGTAGGTTGTATAGTTGACCTCGGGCATACGTTCCTAAGGTCTCTCTTGTTTCATTACGTAGCCCATCAATGATATGGTACATTAGCCTTTCCTCGGAAAACCCATGGCCTGGACAGTTGTTTAACAGTGAATAATATCTTTCTAAGGCCATGTCCAAGGGTTCATGTTTTTCTTGTTTCCATCCTTGGATTTGTTTCCTCAAGGCTGACACTCTTGCGTAGGTTTGATATTTTTCGTTAAAGACTTCTACCATTGTTGACCAGCGTCGTATCGAATTTGGTTTTAACGATCTATACCATACTTTAGCTTGGTCAACGAGTGTCATAGGAAAGAGCTTCAGTTTTTGCCAACTGTTATCAATGTTATTCCATGTGCAGGCATCGTAGAAGGCTAGTAAATGTTGATGCGGATCTAAGTCATAGCCTCCTGAAAATTTGGGAAAGTTGTTTAAATCGAGCCTGGGTAGTCGGCTCTCTTTACGATGCCTACGTGAGATTCGAACAGCCTCTTGTATTTGCGTGAAGCTTGTAGTGGCCAGTGGGGGTTCATCGTCATCAGGTAAGTTATGTCTTCGTGTGTTATGATGACGTTGTTTTTGTTCATTCTTATAGGAAACTCCCACTTCAGGTTGTATACTCCAACTTTCATCGTCATATAGCTCATTGGTTCTCCAATGAACATCCTCACTAAGTGTGGCGTTATTATCGTCTTGTCGGAGAGACATTGTTGTGTGTGAATTTATGTGACTTTTAATAATTTCTTCTTTTTAAGAGATATATCGTTAAGTTCTTTACAGCGACCTTGTATGATATAACTAATCTAGATAACTAGCACCATCCCCGGCAACGGCGCCAATGATGAGTGGCGAGGTACCCCTACACTCAACCATACGAAACGAGCGTCGCACGCGCGATCCGGTCGAACTCCGCAGATGGACTAGTTGTGGCACCTAGATAGTTAGCCTTAGGTCGCAGTTCGCTGTCTTCCCATCTAGACTAGTTTTGCATATGTCACGTATGGTTTAGTCTAGATGAGGTGTATGATGTGTTCTAATTCTAATGCTACTCCTGATGGCAGTGGAAAATAATATTTAACTAAATCTAAGCTAAGAGGAAAAGGGTAAGAAAATCTAATCTAGCCTAAGTGCGACGAGCAACCGATTCCTTGATCAACCGTACACATCTTGGACTTCGTGCACGACTGCCACTGGGACTACCAAGCATAGGCCTAGGTACGCCACTGGGATTACCAAGCGCAGACCCCAAATACGCCACTGGGTTACCAAGCGTAGATCCCCCTAGCTACACCACTGGGCTACCAAGCAGTCACACTTAAATGCTCGTAATCAAGTCGAACTCGTTCCGCTTCTAGGAGTTTAGGGTTGAGAGACTAATCGCGATAAGTAACCGATTCCTTAACTAGCCGTACACACCCGTAGATGCTCGTAGTCAAGTCGTACTTACACCGCGCTATGAAAGCAATAAATAACATGAAATAAATAACAATAAATAAACTAAGTGAATGCTGCAATGATGAAGTAATCTCGATCTTTATTGCTGGTCATGTGCGTGTCCAAGTACGACACACTCGAATAAAGACACCGTACAATCACATTCACCACACTGCGGCCAGACACGGGAAAATTCTAACTCTGGAGGGATCAAACTGCCAGAGCTTCGCTACACTAAAACTGGGATCCCGAATAAGGGAGAGCCGCCTCTTATTTATAGACATGGTGGTGGACTGCGATATCGTGTACGCGATATCGTAGGGAAGGACGAGATATCGCGTACGCGATATCGCGGGGGATGCGATATTGCGGGGGATGCGATATTGCGTCAGCTGCGATATCGCGTATGCGATATCGCGGCCGACGCAAACCGCGTCTCATCATTATTGATCCTATGTGAAGAAGACATGTCTTTAACATGTATGACTTTAAAATATTAATATTTTCTAAAAGATAAATCACTAACACTTTTATAGTGATTGTGTATGATATGACTAATCTAGATGACTAGCAACATCCCCAACAACAACACCAATGATGAGTGACAAGTACTCCTATGTCCAACCATATGAATCATAAGTGTTCACACACAATCTAGTTGAATTTCATGGATGGGACTAGTTGTGGCATCTAGATTATTAAGCATTAATCATAGGATGTTGTCTTCCCATTAGACTAGTGGTAGCTTTGTTACATATGGTTTAGTTCAAAGAGAGACATGATAATTGATGTTGTTAGGCCTTGAATACTCCTAGCGATAAACATAATTGAGAATGAAATTTAATCCTAAATCTAAGCAATGATAGTAAAGTAAATCTACTCTAGCCTAAAGCAATGAGCATCTAATCATGGCTTACCGTACATGTCTTGGACTCATGTAACCATTACTGGGTTACCAAGCATTATGCTACTAGGTGAACCAACCAATAACAATACTAGGATTACCAAATGATTATACTTAAATGCTCAACCAGTTGTACTCATTCTGCTTTACTAATAAACAAGAAAGTAAAGTACCTAGAAATGTAAATGATTATCTAGAAAGTAGTAAAAACTATGCTAAGTAAAATAGTAAAAACTAAGTGGATGCTGCAATGATGAAAAATAATATTGATCTTTATTTCTAGACATGAACTATGTTCAAGTACACTTCACTCGAATAAAGATTCTATACAACTGCTCAACACCACACTGCGGTAATTCACTCTATCACTAAAACTACAAAAACAAACAGAAGAGTATCCATAAGGATGGAATGAAAGTTATTCGGATCATGCACCTAAGTGCTATATTTATATGCTACACACATTCCATGATATTGTATCTATGATGACGTAGCATGTGCTATGATATCAAATAAATGACATCATAGATACGATATCATTGGTCAAGAAAAATATGAATTTATCAAACAAATGGAACATGACATCTACGATATCTCAGCCAATTGATGATTCATCAATAAGCCTAAAGGAAAAGGTTGTTACATCATTGTTCTAGGAAAGTCACCAAAAGAAAAATATAAAAAGTCATGGTAAAAGATAATTGAAGATGATTGGAAGAAACTACAAATGAACAAAGATCTAGTTCTTTATAGAAATAAATGGAGAAAAAGAACTCATGTAGCTAATCCTATTTCATTGAGACAAGGCTAGGATGATAATAATTCAAAGAGTCAATGAAGTTACATAAACCTAAAAAGTTAAAGTGCTTAGTCTACCAACATTGAAGGTAAATGAATTAATTTTTATTTTTATACATATTTCTTATTCTTTAATCAAGCATTAACCATTTAATAAACATTTTGATTGGTTGTGTATAACTTAGGAATTTTTTCCCAAGTTTGTCTTTTCAATAATTAGATTTAATTTTGGAATATTGAAGAAAGTTATGTAGTATGAAAGGTTATCATTAGTTATGATCTATCATAGTGAATTGATAGTTAGAACCTTGGCTTTTGGAGAAGTATTTTTATAGAAACTTAACTTTAGGACTTGGCTTGCTTAATCTCTTGCTTAGAAAATGTTGAAACCAAGAAGAGGGCAAGGACAAAAATTTCACACTCATGTTCTTTGGTAGGACAAATTTTAGCCTAACCCTTCAACCATGTAGGACAAGTTTGAATACTTTTTTTTAATGCAAAGTGAAAATAGTAATGGTAACTAAAGAGACAATTGGATTTGAAGGTATGAAATAAGCAATGAATACATTTTTTTTATTCTTAAAAGTAGAAAAAGGTACAAGAAAATAAAATTTGAATTACCTAATTATATTGCCTTAAAAGTAGCATTGTGTAAAAAGATCATAATGAAATAAAAGTATAAAGAACTTATAGAAGAACACTCTTAAAATGGAAATGCTAATGTAGGAAAGAAATAAGTAAACTAAAACTAATGATCATCATTATTGTGCCTTTATCCTATGAGTAAAATAAAATGAGTAATTAAGAGAATTCCAAAAACAAATATAAAGCTTGATGAAACAACCAAGAAAACATAAAAGATGAAATAAAATAGCACCAAAATAGTATAAAATTCATTATGATAAGCAATAACTATTTGCACTTTGCTTTTACACTATGCTTTGTTGTGTTTTGGAGGTGGTTGAGTAGAGCATATAAAATTCACTCAATGTAATCTTCAAATGAAGGCAGTTCAACAAAATGCATAAGATATTATCAATGCATATTAGGTATAGAGGTATCAATAAAACCATTATATAAGATACACTTAATGTATATTGTAAATGAGTATATCCACTTGGCATTATCATCACACCAAAACTATAAACAACAAGGTTGTTATTTCAAAAGTACCTCCATTAAAAATTACTGTAGCTCCAATAAGCAAATCATGAATAAAAATTGTTGACTATCACTATTATTATCATACTATACAAACATCAATATTATCCTTTGCATTGGTACCATTCTACAAATTTCATTGATAACATAGCTATCACATGCACTGAATTTTATTGATACATCTATCAACACAACATTGCATCAAGGTATGTTTATGACTATTATTATTGTCTTTCTTCTACCATAGTAGGAACACTAATTTCTTTCACTAATGATAGAGAATTTTTGAAAATGTCCTTATTTTGCTATAAACATTTTTTAATGAAACTTCTCATGCAGGGTAAAATTGCTTCGAAGGGTTGAATTTTTTACCTTAAAAGTGGAGCATTCATAGCTTGCTCAAAAAATTTTGAAGGATAATTGATATGTTTGATAGAAAAGTAAGTTAAAGAAATGTGAAACTAAAACTAAAACTAAAATTTAATTTCATCCATAAATCTTCAGAATCTATTGAATAGTAGAAACATACATGCTACAAGTTTTGAAAACATCATTAAGAAAATTACCATTCATAACATTTGAAACAAATCGATCAAATTTGTAATCATAATATCCCATCTATGTCTAACATGCTTTAATGCAAGACATTACGCGAAAATGTAGTATCAATCTTCAATGTTAGTTATACTGCACAATTGACATATTCATTCTTCATGAGGAATTTTGAGCCATCTATTTATTTCAACTCTCGATGAGATTCCATTCATGCTCTACTAATTATTCATTGCAAATGATGAGGCATAGTAGCAAATAAATAGTTTTTCTTATAATTAAGATCTTCCTCGATGCTATTCAAATAAAAATATTTTTTCTCTTTCTATATTTTCTTTAAATTTTTTGAAATAATACTTACTTTCCTAATTTATGAAGATGCTTAGGATCAGAATAAAGAATGTACTTTTGAATATTTCATTTATTAATTCATAGAAATCTCTCACAAAGTCATCCTTTACCATGGGTTTCAATCATCACTTTTTTGGAATATTTATCCAATAAGGATGCAAAAATATTATGAATGTAGGCTATAAAAAAATGCATAGCTTTAACCTCTAAGGGCATCATCTTTGCTTCAAGAACCATAATACCATATTATGCCTATCACTTTACTTTAAATTAATTAAGCAAAAAAAATCTTCTGAATTTATTTTTATCTATTTCTAATATTCAATAATGAGGTATTAGCCTAGAGGTTAGACTCTTGATTTATGAGCTCTAAGTCATGCGCTTGATTCCTATGGGAAATGATAATTTATAAAGTTCTATTTAAACTATATACCTTGGGGTGTACCTATATTTCAATTGTTTTAGGTTCTAATGCCCTCCAATATTTAATCAATAGAGCAGGACCCCATAAAATGTATCCATAAAGAATAGTTGTTTCAACAATGACATGATAAAGTTTTTTTTAATATCCCAAGCCATAATAGATTCCTTCGTATATTTTCTTTTAAAGTAAATAAAGCTTTCATACCACTTGCAATTTTTTGAGTAATGCATTAATTCCATTTATAATTGTAAGAGGATTCTAAGTCAATATATTTATAAGATGAAGCTATGTCCACATGTTTATGGGGGGGGGGGGGGGGGGGGGGGTGTCGGACCCCGAAAAGAAGTTTTATTGAAATTAAAGGTGCATCAATTACAACAACTTGAATAAGTCATAGGGTTAAAGGAAAGGGAAAACTGAGAGCATCGTGAATGACACTCAGGAAACACCTTAGAAATAAACGAGTATTAGAGGAGGAACCCCAAGTTGGGGCACAACCAAATGTCCGGATAGACTGGCTTGTTACAAAATAGAATGACATAGAATTAGATGAGGCAAAGAGCTCTCAATTAAGGATAGAGAGAATTCCAATGGTGAATCCACATAATAAAAAGGGAAAACTTCCTTGCAGAGATTACTAATGCTAAGTGTAACTGGAACACATAGGTGTTTCCCATAGTTGTAGGAGATGAACCAATTGATGACTATCTAGATTGAACTTGGATGCTTGAGATGTGAGTTGAAAATAGGTGAGGCGAAAGATCTGCAACTTCTCCAACCTGGTAAGAAAACATTTGTTAAAATACTCTATCTTTTGGAATAGAACATTGCATCTTCGCTTCCAAATATAATATAAAATAGTAGGCCTAATAACTTTCCACAGAAAATTAAGATTAGTATAGGTAATGTTCAAGAATCCGAATATGGCATCCTCTTGAGATAGCTTGTATGATGGAAAAGCTTTAGAAGCCCACTGCCACACATGTTGAGCAAAGGAACATTGCCAAAATACATGGACAAAGTCATCTTGTCCACCACATAGAGGGCAATTGGGATTAGGAATCATCAGATATTCTAGACGTTTTCCAATAGGTAGACCATGGTGGAGAAGACACCAAAGGAACTGCTTAATTTTGGGGAGGGTCGGAAGTTTCCAAATAAGTTGGAAGAGAGGGATCCAAAATGTTTCTGACTCTTGTTTGTGCCAATACTTATTGCAACGTTGAATGACTTCAGATGGGTCATGCATGAGATGAAAGGGGACAGATGGCCGATAGGGCAAGAGTTTAACCCCGTTAAGCCATTGAAGGCCATGAAAAAGGCTTTGCACTGTAACATCCAGATGCCAGTGATCGTGGAGAAAAGAGTAAATCTGAACTAGGCAATGGTTCATTGTAGCCAACTCCCCATACAAAGTGTTAAACTTGACCCTTGAAATCCAATGACTAGCCAACCTAAGACAATTCAAGGAAATGACACCCTTTCGATACCACGAGGTAGCCACCTTAGCATTTGTGATAGGCGACAGAGGTAACCACCATGGACACACTTTAGAGAGGATAGTAGGGTTGATTTTAATGTTAGTCCAATCAATGTGACTGTGTAGAATTTTCCAGGCCCTCCAAATGCTTTTGAAAACATGAGATCCTGGAAGAATGATAGTGAGGGGGGAAAGGATCCAATTGATGAAATGGATGCCTTTCCAGAAGGGCTTAATTTTAGGAAATGCTTGTTGAAGCCTTAATTGGAGGAGGGTCCCTATAATATCTGAGGCATCTAAAGGTTGTACCAACCACTTAGCAACCAGGGTAATTCCTTGCTTATAGGAGTTCAAAAGGCCTCAGCCACTCTTATTCTTGGGGAGAGTAACAATAGTCCAAGTGACATGATGAAAGCCTTTCTGAGAATCCTTGGAGGACCACATAAAGTCACGGAATAACCATTCTAGAGTTTAGTAGGCAGCTTGGGAGGGGGCCCAACATGAAGAGTAATACACATGGGTGGACGCGCATATGGACTTACTAAGAAGGTATTTACCCGCAAGTGTGAGGGGTTTAGTTTTCCATTTTTCGAGTTTCTTTTGAATTCGATAAATAACTTGTTTCCAAAGGATAGATGTTAAACCTCTAAAACGGAAAGGGATTCCCAGAATCTTAACGATGTCTTGATTCTGAAGCTGCTTCCAATTATAGTTGGTCACATGTTTGTAATTTCCCTTAAAGCTATAAATAGAGGATTTATTCCAATTAATTATGGAACCTGAGAGTGTGCAATATTGCTCCACCCTTGATAAGAGGTGGTGCAAATTGGTGGCTGTGTTTTGAAGTAGAAAAAAGGAGTCATCGGTGAAGTGCATATTGAGAAGCTGTTGTTGAGAGGAGGAAAGGATAATCCTAGTGAGAACTTTAGTTTGAATGTCCAGGTTAATTTGATGACAAAGAGAGTCTGATGCAATGATAAAGAGATAGGGGGTGAGAGGACAACCTTGGCGCCCAGACCTATGTATTGGAAAGGGAGAGGTAATGCCGAAGGTAGTGGAAATTCTTGTAGTAGCATATGAGAATGAGCATTTCACCATATGCAAGAACTTAGGTCCAAAACCAAGTTTGGTCATAGTCTACAAGATAAAATCCCACTTAATGTTGTCATAAGCCTTGGCATAATCAAGTTTCACTAGGAGAATATCTTGTCCATCATCCTTAGCCCACTTGAGACCTTCCCACGCCACAACCACATTGTCTAAAATATATCTACTAGGAAAAAATCCTATTTGCTGAGGGGATATGATCTGACCAAGAATTTTTTTCAGCTGTAAGGTAAGGCACTTCGCCCAAATTTTATACACTACATTGAGAAGAGTTATGGGACGCCAATTGGAGATATTAGTTAGATCCCCAGACTTGGGGAGGAGACGAATTACCCCTTGATTTAGATTGGGCCCAAGGGAACCAGTTAAGAGAGCCTTGTTAATGACCTGCAAAAGATCCTTGCCCACCAAATCCCAATGATTTTGAAAAAATTCTATAGGAAACCCATCATAACTAGTAGCCTCCTGTAGCTTCACTAGAGTGATATCAGCATCAAGGCTTTGTAGCATAGTGGGATTAATAAGGCGAGGATAATCAATGGTGGTAGCCTTGAACGAAGAGATGTCCATTGGGGTAGCTGCAAAAAGGGTTTCGTAGTGGTTCTTAAGAAAAGAGAGGATACTATTGTGGTCAATAATAGTGGTACCGTCACATGAGATTTTGTCAATAGCATGCGAAGGGGAAGGAACATTAAGATATTTAAAAAATTCCTTATAGTGTTCGTCTTGAATATTTAACCAAGTGAGCTAACTTTTAGTTAAGGCACTTTGTGCTTGGTACACTTCCCAATGTTGGAAGGCAACACGTGCTCTAGCTAGCTCCTCGTGAACTAGAGTATTGAATGGATCTTGAGCTAGTTTATTAGTGAGATGTTCAATAGTGAGGTGAATTTTGTTGTATTCATGTTTGGCTTAAGCAGCCACAGTCTTACCATATGAACAAGCAAAGTTTCGCACTAAACATGAAGCACGATGCCACCAGTTAATCCAACCCACTTGATTTAGGGTCCTAGGTTCGGCATTCCAAAGGTTGGATAGAAGAAGTTGGACAGTTGGGGAAGAAAAATAGTTGTTGTGTAGTATGAAAAGATGAAATTTTTTTCGATTAGGGCTAACATGAATCTTGATAGATATGGAGATAGGAAGATGGTCGGATAAGGTGGCATGATGATGAACTGTAGTGGCAGAGAAAGCTTGCCAAAAGGAAAGGGTGAAGAAATAGAACCTATCTAACCTGCTGTAGATGCGAGCTTGCCTAAGACGGAGATTGCTCCAAGTAAATCTATGGAGGGGAACACACGTGAAGTTGTCTGCCCTGTCTGAGAGGTAAAATCTTTTCTTAAATGCGGACCAGGCTTGATACTCAAGATTGGACAGTTGAAGAAACACCCCTCTGAGCTTATCTTAAGGGAATTCTGGCATATTAAAATCTCCTCCGAATATCCAAGGCATTGGGGGGAGAGAAGTTGCAAGCTCATGCCAAAGGAGAGCCCGTTTTGTGGAGTCATTTGGGGCATATATTGAACAAATGCCAAAAGGGCCATGCTGGGATGAGAAGGTGGCCCAGGAAACTCTATGCCCAGAATTAGAACTACTTTGAAGGATTTTAGTTTTCCAATAGGGTGAGAGGAGAATGGCCACACCTCCTTTCCCACTTGCATGGGATGTCGCTAGGAGTGAGGAGTGAGGAAGAAACCAGTGGACGGAATAGGATAAAAGGTCAGCTGAGATCTTAATTTCTTGAAGGAGAATGAAATCAAAAGCCAAATTAAGACTAGGTATAAAGTTTCCTGCTCGCTTCTGTCAAAGCCTACCAGTAAGGCCTCGAACATTCCAAGAAAGGAGATTCATGGGGAAATAAGGTGTAGTTTGGAAGGGAGGTCAACGAAAGGTTTAGGAGTCGAAGTATTAGTTTCCTTTGTTCTTGACAGGAGGGCAAAGCAGTTGTTGGTGGGGATAGGGGCCATGGAAGTGTCTAGTGAAGAGGAGTTGGAGGGAGAAGTAGAACGAAAGGAAGCTTTGACTCGTTTCCTTCCACTGGCCACCATGAACTCATCCTCCAAGAATGAGTTCTTGACAACATTTGAAGAGGTGTGAGTACCTGACTGTTGTTTCTGTAGCTTGGAGAGGCTAGACTGAGAGGAGGATTTAGGAGTTGTTAGGGGAGGAGATCCGAATTTAAAGGATATTGAGGATGGGCCTACTAGTGGTGTGATTGGGGAACAAGTCTTCTGAGATGCTACAAGTTGTTTCTTCCTGGCTAGGATAGGACACGCCGAGATATGATGCTCAACCCTGTGAAAATAGCTACACAAGTTTGGAAGGTAAAAATAGTCCACTTTTTGGGTGAAGAGTTTTCCACCAGCAGCAAGGGTTAATGAGGTTTTTCGAAGGGCTATATCCAGTTCAATACAATAACGGTGAATTTGAGTTCCATTGATTGTCGTACAATGATCAGAAATAATAGGGCCCAGGGTGCTAACAATGTCCCTCTTAATAGATGAAAAAATGAGTGGAAGATTGGGTAGTTCTACGTAACAAGGAATTATATTAAAAGTCGTGTCATTAACATTAAAGTCAAAACTCTACGTGCGTGCGATTAGGGTTGCATTTCTTGTTGGAAATTTTTTTTGAGAGAGAGCCTTTTCGACTTGGGAAGCATCAAATAATTCTACCAAAATGAAATGATGAGCATGAGAAACCTGAATGCCATGGGGCTGAAGGAGGCTATGGACTTGAGTGTTTAAACTTGGGGACCTTGGTAAAAATTCCACAATTTGAAAAAATAGAAAACGAGATGTGAAATCTTTAGAAACTGCTTCAAAAATGTCATCCAGTAAAAGAAAATCAATTTGAGGTGAGGTAGATGAACTTCCCTGAGGAAATGCAGAAGCTGATGAATTTATCATTTTGACTTGCCCACGCCTGGGCCATGTGCTTTCCTGACACCATTCTGCAACCTTGACTGTAGGAAAACCCTCACCACTAGTGTGCTTGTCCACCCACCGAGGGCAAGGTCCAGGACAGCATGGCAGAAAGAAAAAAACGGCCAAGAAAAACAGAAATCGCGATAGGGTTAGCCGATAACATCAAAGCTACCTTGCTCCCCATCAAACACTGGGTGAGCGACGGCGACAACGGCACTGCAGGAGGTGGAGTGCAGGAGGGCTCAGCAACGCAGTGGCGCCCAATGGAAGAAAAGAGTGCCAACAGTTATTTTTCTGTTCAGGTCATATCTGCGCGTCGGCTAATCCACCAAAAAAGCTTCCTTCTCCATCAACCAAAATCAAACAAATTTTTTTGTCCACATGTTTATGTCGTATACTACAAAATTGTACATCTCATTAGGTATGCTAGAAATCATGATTTTCATTTTTTGAGGTTTAACTTTCATTCCTTAGTGCTAACAAAAATCATCCAAATTATTAGGCATTTGTTGTAATCTTCTCATTGAATTTGAAATCAAGACAACATCATTTATATAGAGTAAGTGTTTGGAGTAATTTCACTTGTAATTGCAAATTTAATTGGTATTCAATACATTCACTCTTCAAGTTTATCAATATAAAACTCAAATAAACTAGAAGAAAAATACATCCTTGTTTGACACCAACAAAACTATTAAATAAAATTTTTTCCTACTCATTTGTAGATTCAATGCATACCTTTTTGTAAAGTTTTTAAATAATAGATAATAGTGTGCTAAGAATGTTTAAATTTTCTAAGCACATCTATAACTTACTTTGGATAACTAAATCATTAGCCTTAGATAAATTTACAAAGAAAATAAATGTTTTCATATGTGGACCTCTTGCTCTATCAATAGGATATTTTAAAGTGATTAGATAATCTATAGTAAAATACTACTGCCTAAATCTTGCTTGGGAAATTGTATGTGTTTAATTTTTTTTCAGATTATTTTATAAGCATAGATTCTAGAATAGTGCTTAGAATCTTGGCAAAAATATTACTAATTACAATCAATCTATAATTATTTAAATCAATTTTTTCCCTTTTTAAAAATAGAATAACTACTTTATTGGTGCACCATTCATTTTTTTAATGCCAATTGCACAGCCAAATTTAACTTTCTTAAAATATCATTTCATCCTAATAACCCTTTACATTTAAGAATTTTTCATTTTAAGTTATTTATTTTAGCAACTTTTCCTAACACTAATCTTTTTATTCTCTATATTGTGTCATCAAAATAAATAAACAATGTATTACCATTATTATGAAGCTCTTCTATTTAATTATCTCTGTGAAACTAAGTTTGAAAAAAAATTTCAATATCTTTGAGAGAGAAAGCATAAAAATATATCTATACAAATTTCATGGATTATCTTTACCATAGGTTAGTAAATCGACATGTTTTGAGTATGACTTTCAATCATTGGTTAAGATTCCTTTAGAAATGTTGGATTTTAGTGATTTTTCTCAAGTAGGTTCAAATCCACAAGCCTAATAATAGCATAGAAGACTAATAATAGCATAATCCAGCTTATTTTGTTGGTGCCATTAATGCATATTTAGATTTTGATGTAATGTTTCATCCTACAAATCTAGTTGTTGATGATGAAACTTTGGAGATTGATTACCGTTGACATAAAATGAAATTGAATATATATTTTTATTAATACTATATATTGGATTTGACTATTCAAGCTTAATATGGGATTTGAAAGATATTTAAGAAATTGCTTGGAAAATCAAAGAATATACTACTTATGCTCAATATTGTTTTGCCTATCTACTCTAAATTTTTGTAATATTTTATTTTAGAGACCTTAACTTGGTATGTGTGATGAGATGATCTCATTTTGTTGAGATAAGTCTAGGATGATGAGGATGACAACAATAACGTAGTATGTGTGTTATGTATTTGAGCCTTACGCTATGTGAGTCTATTAGTTGAACAATCTTTATGTGATGCCTATGTGTTATTTTAGTAGAAATAGCCTTATGTTGGAATTTTATGTTGGTTTGAATCATGTGGTATTTGTGTAAGCCATACATTTTGTGGTTAATATATATGCACTAACCTTGTTTGGCTTTGTAAATAGGTATCATGATTTTGAAGAGATTATGTCATTAGGTATGATTATTATGATATCATTGATATGATGCTTGATTTTATGTGATGCCTTGGGCATGTGCCATATTGTGTTTTATTGATTAAGGTGATGGTAGGCTACGTCGGAGGTTCAAATAAATTGTATTTAAGTTCTTGGTTTAGAAGATAAAACCTTTGGAATTTTTTGCATTAATAGAAAATTTTAGGTTAAATTGTAACTTTAGGAAGATAAAGTACTATAATGTAATTTTAAAATTGAGGTATTATTACATTCAAAAATCCCAAAGGATCTATTAGAAAGACTTTATATTTGTATCATGAAAATTAAATATTGACCTAAAGAAAAGATTGTATAGACCTTTTGTTGCAATATGATATTTTTGTATGAAATGTTCAATCTGAGGACAATATTATATTTCATTGGAAGTATAGTTAACATATAATAAATTTTTGAGTTTGACTGATTACTTCTTATGCATTCCAAATAAATTTTTTTCTTGCCTTTCATATTCTTATGAATATGGTTTGGATTACTTTGTATCTCCTCTAATGAGATATACCAAGTCTTTACCCATTGTATCCCTTGAGAATATCATCCTTGCTCTTTTGTTTCTTTAAGAACTACTTTAGAAAATTTGATCTATTTTGTTATTTTCAATTTTTAAGTATAAACATTAAACTGATAAATAGCTTTTGCTTCTAGAGGAAGTAGATTATATTCTAACAAAAGCATGAAATAAGGTGTACATTTAATTTGTCAAGTAAAAATATTTTTTTTTACTCTTTTAATGATCTTCTAATTTTTTGCCCTAAGACTTGGTCCCCAAACCATGCATCCATATAACACAATAGGATAAATAAGTCTATGAAAGATTTGCTTTTTAATCTTCTAAGTCCAAACTCCTAATGCCTTACATTTATTCTTAATTGTATTAATAGCTTTTATTTCTCTTACTATTCTTTCCTTGATCCATTTATCCCATATATAATTATTCATATATTGAAGATTGAAGTATCTAAAAGAGTCCACAATGTCTACATTATGATCACTAAATTTAAAATTATATTATATGCTTCTCATGTCCCATATCATCATTTTAGTTTTCTTTACATTAACTTGCAAATAGAAGAAATGCAAAATTATTCTAAAATTTACAGAATATTAGACATACCTTTGTAAAAAGTAGATACTAAAGTATCATCATCTACATCCACAAGTAGGTTCACTACTTTATAACTTATTTTTGCAACATGTTTATGTTGTCTATTACTCATCTAATCCTGCAACTCATCAATGAAGATACCAAAGAGAATCGAAGATAAAATTTGTAGCATGTTAAACATACCTTCCTCAAAAGTAGATATTAAAGTAGCATCATCTACATAAAGAAGTAGATTCACTACTTGAGAACCTATTTTTATATCATATTTATGTTGTCCATTACATATCCAATCCTACAACTCAACAATGAAGATACCAAAAAGAGTTGGAGATCATAAAATTCTTTCTTCATCTCAATTTTTCTCCAAAATTTAAAATTATTTTTTGATTCACTATCTGTGAACTTCATGATAACTTCTTTATATAACTTTTGAGTCATTGGTATGAGTCTTACATGAAGGCCTATATTATTTCACAATAGCCATAACATTTTCAGTCCACTAAATCATAAGCTTTTGTAAAATCTATAAAGAAAATAAATAATTTCTTATTAGGCTTCTTTACTAAGTTTGATGTAGTACCTAAGAGTGACAAGATAATCAAGAGTAGAAAGCATTATTCTAGAATTCACTTGACAAATTACTTTTGACATTATTTATTTCTTTCTAATTGCTTATTCTTCTTTGAAAAATAGTACCTAATAGCTTAGCAAAAATATTGCTATCACCTTTCTTTATAAAAAAGTATTATCTTATTGATTTTCCACTATTCAACAAGGCCATTAATAACAATAACATTTAAATTTTTCCAAATTTCTATGTGAATAGATAGTCTTGTCTATTTAATCAATTCTACATGTTAATTTATTAATGCCATCTATAACTTCTTCTAGGGCTAAATGCAAAGCATATTAACAAAAAATTTTGATAACAAATATAATCTTCCCTTGAAAAAAAATACTATAAAATGCATAAAAATCATCAAATTGACAATTCATCTATGTAGAAAATTTACTTTGAAAAATTTTCCATAAGATTTTAGACTCTTTTTTAATCATATGAATAAACTAATCTTATTGTACTCTGAAAAAAACATTTCATTTAAATTTTCAACAAGGCATTTATACCAATTGATGACATGACATATTTGTTCTTTGCTAGTATTTCTCATATCATTCCTAGCTTGGACATAATCATCATAAAAGTTGCTTTGCTACCTCAAGTAAGATCAATCATTATGTTTGTAAGAACTTTAATGAATTTGTACTCCTTTCTCATATTTATCTTTTATACCTACATTATTTGTACTACTTGAGGAGAAATTTTTTTGGTTTCTCGTTTTCATCAAACTGCATATTAATTTGTAAAACATACTCCAAATGATGATGATGAGATTCCACCAACTCTTCATCTACTATAAACTCTATAATATATTTGATATTATCACTAGAAGATAAAAGCAAGCAATACATGAATTGCCTTGATATTTTGTAAATATAAAGGACATAATCCTTGGAAATTTGGTAAGCCCATTGCAAATGAGTAGATCTAAAGTATTTTCCCATTCTAAAATTTTTTTTTCACTTCTATTAATGTTATTGTTTATAGAGTGTTTGAGACCAAGTATTATAAGAACTATTTATGCCACCAATTTTATGCCACCTCTAAGTAAGATTTGTTTACTAAAGACTAACTCTAGCATTAAAATCTCTACAAATAAACATTTCTTTTTTAAAAAAAAAATTTATTTTATAGTATCTTTTATCAAATTTTGGAAACTAAAATCTTTAAACAACCCTACATTATTATAAAGTGTAGCTTCTCTAGGAGTTGTTGATAGCAACATCTCCCATGCTAGGCATGGGGCCATGATATTCATCAATGTTCATTATTAAGTGGATGTTATCATATGAAGTTATTTAGTAGTGTTTAAATTACTTATATAGTTATAAATAAATAGTCATGTCTAGTGAATGAACAAACACAATGAATAGTTATCATTAGTTAAGAGACTTAATTATACATAACTAACTTGAATGTAATACAAACCATAGTAGATGATGTATGAATATGCTTATGATGTGACCAAATATAGACACTAATTAGCATGTTACACTTGCTCAAACATACCAAATTAGATGGCATTAGGTACAAGACCAATTATCATTGATCCAAATTATGCAAGAGTACAAGCATTAAGGAGATCTAGGAGAGTGAAAAATTTGACTCCTACTCTTATGAAAGATGAATATAACTTTCTGTGCACCAAAGTAGAAATTACTCACATACTTATAAATAATGAGAGTTACATGATGGCATAGTATGAACTAAAGAATGGTCTCTAGTCCTTTAAACTTAATCTAGAACATTTGATAGAGCTGGAACTAGAACAAAAAGATCAATTAAACAAGTTGTTTACATTAGATGATATATTTTGTGCAACTATGATTGTTGAAGAAGTAAAAATAGAGGAAAATATGGTTTCCTAAGTTTCTTATCTTATCAAATAGTAACAAGATATTTTTGCTTCTCATATTCATCAACATACCAACCAAGGAGAAGAGATTAGTGTTGAGAAAAATGATCCCATAATAACACAACTCATTACTACATTAAATTAGATGAATCAATCTACCTTTTTTAGGACACCACCTAAAAAGTAACATATGACAATGGAACCCTTTTTCATCAAAGGAAAAAACATAGAAAATGTAAATAGTTTAGCACTTAGTATCCTAGTTGTTATTGTATACTGTAACACTAAAAGCTTAGGCACAAAAAATATTGTTCAAATTAATGCCTCCTTTCCAAATAAATTTATCATTTCTAATTCTAATCTCATAATTACCTTAAATACTTTTTCTTAACATTTTAACCCTCTTTTATTCCTAGTGCTTCATAACTAAGAATCAAAATCAAAAATATCAAAGTAAGATAAACAAAAAATAAAATAAAAGATAATAAAATTTTACTTCTAATGTTGAAACTATTAAAATAAATTAACTATATAATAAGACTCAAAGGGTTCCTAAAAACTCACACCGGAAAATAGCTATAAAGAAAACCATATTCCAAGGGTGGCCAAAATAAAAATTTGTTATGAAATATATAGTGATAGCCCTTAAGTCTAAAGGGATCAATATTTCCATTTATGACTTGATAACTATATTTACTGAGCATTTTTTTTCCTTGGAGGAGATCTTGAAGTAGATTATTATGCTAGTTGATACCCTATCACAAGTGTCAACCATTTCATCACTCAATAAACTTGTGAAAGAGTTGGAGTAGCTAGTTTTCAAAGGATAAAATATTAAAAAAGATGTAACTATAGGACAAGTTTGCCAAGGCCCAATTTACATAACCATTAAGTATGGGACTTTTATATACCTTATGTACATGTTAACAACAGAGCAAGTTTTAATGTTATATCCTACAAGGTACTTCAAATCAATGGCCTCTAAGATTATGTACAATGTATTGATATCTTTTAATTGTATACTTGTTAATGTTTATGAGAGAGTTGAAGTTCTCTTTTATGTTGACCAATTTATATAGTCAAAAGTATCATTTATGATCATTAATGATTTCTCTTATAATAACATGATAATAGGGAAGTCATGTTTATCTTTTTATCACAGTGTTTCATCTATTATACTTTAGGAAATACAATCTCTTTATTAAATGCTGAAATTATCACCATGAAATTATTCATCCTTCTAAGATTTTCCATCCATAAACAAATGAGAAGAGGTATCAGTTCATCTTACAAAAGTTTAGCATGAAGGAAAAGGAATTGGCAGAATAATAACCAAGCAAGGAACCACCACTGCTAGGAACAACTTGAAGATTTAATGATTGTAGAATTTTGAAGAACCCTATAATTTTGTCAATATTTATTATCTTAATTAGCATTAAATTATTGTCATGTACACAACTTGAATAAATTTTTGTGATGCAACACTCCTAATTCTGTAATGTTATAATATTAATCAATTAGTCAAGTATTTAACATCAATAAGTGTCACTCCTACAAATTTTGTAACAAACTTTATCCATTTTATTATGACTTAAGGAAAAGCTTTTAGTTAGTCGTGGTAGGATGATGAACAATAAAATATCAAGGATTATTGATTGTGATATTGCAGTTGCTACTTCATGATAGTCATACCACAAATACAATGTTTCTCAATTAGTCTTTACTTATAAATATGGTACACCATCAACATTTATTACACTATTTGCTTAATATATAGTGAAACCTTATTAGTTTATTTTCTCATTCTCTATTGATGAGTCATGTTTTCTTGGGTTTCATCAATGAGGCCTCGTTGACAAGGCCCCATCAACATGGGATTTGATGCGTTGAGATGGCCTCATCGATGCAATGTCTATTTTTGCCTATAAATACGTACTCACCTGGCATGTTTATGGCATCTTTGGTCATATTTGTAGTGGAGCTCTTGTAGTTTTCTTGCTTGAAAGTTAGAATATTTTTTCTAAGTGCCTGCATTGTACGGATCTTTATTTGAGCATTGTTGTACCTAAGCATGATAGTGTGTGGCAATAAAGATGAACTTTATGATAAACCTTGCTGTACTTTGAAATAGATTAATTATTCATTTATGCATTTAATGTTTTATGTAATTTTATTTAATGCATTAAGTTATTAAGCTAAATTAAGCTAGATTAAATAGCGAATATTTAAGCACATAATTACTATCACTTTGAGCATACGCTTGATGCTTGGTAATACCAGTAACGCTAAATGTTTGGTACCCTGGTAGCATTAAACGTGTTCCATATGTGCACAGTAAGTAGGAACAAATTCTTATGTTAGGATTAGCTAGGTGCAGCTAGTTAGATTTAATTAGTAATTTAATTATTTTATTTTATAAATTATTCTTTACCCTTATGTGACTTAAAGTATAAAGTATAAAAATGATAAAAATCATGTCTCAGTTGCACTTAACCATACCTTTGCATTTCACAAGTGTAATTGGGAAGACAACAATTACAATGATTAGTTTTACTTCCTAGAGACCAGCATACTTAGAAGGCTATAATTCTAGGGAGTTTGACTAGATCATGCATGAATGCTTAGTGATTCGTATGGTTAGGCATAAGGCCTACTCGCTACTCATCATTGGCATTGTTCCTAGGGACTTGTAGTTTCATACATGCACTAATGAGTGTTAAAGTATCACATCAATGGGCCCCCATTGACATGACCTCATCAATGGGGCTGCCCCATTGATGGGGTTGCATCAATGTAGCATTTGCTACATTTATGAGGCCCTTTCAACACAACCCTATAATAAAAACTATAAATATGAGCTCATAGTCATGTTTATGGGAAGTCAAGTCATAGTAACAACTAAACTCTTGTAGTTTTTATGTTTGAAAGTTAGAATATTTTTTTGAGTGCCCACAGCAGGAGTCATTGAATGTATGGATCTTTATCCAAGCACTATTGTATTTGAGCATGTCAGTGTGTGTAGTAATATAGATGAGATTCTTGATAAACCTTGCAACATTCTACATAATGTAAATGTTTTAGTTATTTATTCAATGTTTCTCTGTAATTAAGCTAATTAAGTAATTAAGCAAGATAAGCTAAATAGTGACTAAGTAAACACATAAGTTTGACTGCTTCAAGCATGAATATGATATTTGGTAATTCCAATAGCGCTCAACACTTGTTAACCCATTAATGTTATATGTGTTCAGGATGTGTACGACAAGTGGGATTAGGTACTCATGTTAGGACAAGTTAAACAATTGTTAGCCCATTAGATTAAAGTAGATATTAAATTACTTTATTCTTTATCCTATTTATTTAAAGCACCAAAACCATAAAGTCTAAAATGATAAAAATCATATGCCTTACTTAAACTTAACCATACCTTTGTACATGACAAGTGCAATTGGGAAGATAATAAATGACCATTAGGACAAGGTTCACTTCCTAGATGACTAGTGTACTAGATCACGTGTGAACACTTCATGATTTATATGGTTAAGCATAGGGGTACCTTTCACTGCCCATCATTGGCATTGTTGCCAAGGACTCTCTTTGTTGAAACATGCGCTACCTAGGATTAGTGAACATCATTAACATCATTGGATGAACCTAAGGTCAACATCCTTCTCACACGTAACATCATTATATAAGCATACTAATAGTCTATTTGTTTGCAAAATGTCTTCTTCTCTTAGGCATGATGATGTTAAATTGTCGATCCCACAAGAGTGCAAGGTGGTATATACTCATCTAGATGAGTATGTGCTTGATTTCACCTTCATCCTACATCAGGATGAACAACTATGATGGCATGACATGAAAAGAAACATTGTAATGCCTCCCGATCGATTTGTGCCCATGATGCTACTTCAAACTCTTAAGAAGTTAGACATTGATGATCTTCAATAGGAGTACGTTGTGCATGATTATGACTACCAAGACTATCATCTCACTAAAATACAATGTAGGAGAGATTGACACCAGGAGAAGAAACATGAGTTTGTGAAAGGAAAATGGTTCACCAATCGCTTATTCCTACTAAACCAAGATGAAAATGAGGACCCTCTCTCTAGGGAATCTCAACATGAAAATTCTCCATCCCTTGTTACTGGTGATGGGGATGTGAACCTAAATCTACATTCCACTATCAAAAAACTAGGTTCAAGTAAAGATGGTAGTCAAGGCAAGGGCTTGGAAAAGCATTAAGATGATAAAAAATTTGATGAACATGGTCATGACAACCGAAGGGGAGTTGGCAGATACCATGGTGGTGACAATTGTCCTCCCTCTTCATCTGCATCTTCTTCTTCCTCTTCTTCTAGTTTTGATAAATGTCATAGAAGCAACAATCATGATGGAGATGAGTAGTAGGACAATAATACTAACCACCATGTCCATAATAATCAAAGGGGTAATAGAGGACATCATCGGTGACAATGAAATAATGATGATGATGAGCCTTTGCTAGCAGCTCGAAGCATGCTTAACATTGCAGATGTAGTAAAGTTCCCAATGAGGCATGTGAAAGATAGTTGGATCAAGTACTTAAACATGAAAAATAATACAAGATTTGAGGGGGCAGGGTATAACTCTAATCCAAAAAATTATCGACAAGCCTTTCACGATGCCTAGACCTTATAAAACATAGAGAAGAACTAGTAAAAATTGAAGCTATTCCCCAAGAAACCCATCAAAGGGGTAGAAAAATGGTACCAATCCTTGCAAATAGAATCCATTTTGTAGATGGAGTACCATGCTAGAACTATTTAATGATAAATACTAGACATACTCTAGAGTGTCTAATCTAAGAAGGCAAATCCAAGGATGAAAACAAGGAACATGTGAACCCTTGGATGTTTCCATGGATAGATATTATTCTCTCTTACATCAATGCCCTAGTCATGGTTATTCTCAGAGGAAACAACTCTACGACATCATAGATGGGCTTAGAGTAGAAACCAAAAGAACTCTTGGGTTTTATGCCCAAGGAAGAGTATCTAAACTAAGAGCTCATTAGATACAAAGGCTGATAGAGCAGGTAGCAAAAGAAGAAGGTGAGTTACAAAAAAGGAAAAGTACAAAAGAATATAATAGAAATCCTTCCATCAAAAAAAGAAGGTTTGATTCTGTGATGAGGAGTCATCACTCGACAAAGTGGTGAACAGGAAAACCTTGCCCATCCAAAAATCTATTTTTAATATTTTAGTAAAGGTTGATAAATTATGGAACTCTTTCGATGAAAAATTCCAAACTTCTATGAAGATTTTTGAAGAATCCAAAGAGCAAAATATTGATTATAACCACAAGAGGCAAAAAGAAGTTGAATCTATCTACTAAAGAGATAAGGGAAAAGTTGTTGTAGTAGAAGAAGTTGTGGATATAGACTCCAATGATGATGCTAGGTGTGACATTTGTTAATATGATCATTTTAAGGGATGTTGCCTTGTGATGTCACACTTACAAGAGTCTAGTTTATACACACTAAATCCTCAACTAGCACGAAGGCAAGCACCCAAACACTTACCTTATCATCAAGGAAATCCAAGGTAGTTCCACCTTCAATAACAAGCTTACTATCCAAGTGGAGCTCCACCATAGCCATATGAGCAATACCAATAGTGGTAGAAATCACAGTTGTGGGGAATGCCATTGCCAAGATAACAATACCCTTATATACAATTAGATCCATATGGGTACTATGTTCAACAACCCATTTTTCCACAAAGGTCTACAAGCCATGCCTCATTCCAACATCACTATTATCCTCTAGAGTATCATTAAACCCATTCACCATCTACTTGAGGGAAGCACCGATATCCATACCACCCTTTGCATCCATTTGCACACATCTCTCTACCCTCAACCTAGTTACCTCCTACTCTGTCTATGTAGGGTAAAATTCCCCCACAACCATAGAAATGAAATGCTATGAGGGCTATATCTCTAGCACCCTTCCAGTTGAGTGATTTGGACAATTGATCTAGGAAACCACCATTTTTCTGACCCAACAATCCTCCCAAACCCTCACAACCTAATGTGGTTAGTCATTGTATATCTCTAGCACCCTCATCCTCTTCATCAAACACATTTGAAAATCCTTCAAACCAAATGCCACCTCAAATCCACATTGTGATGTTAACTCATGCTATCTCCAATTGGATCAAGGTTGGCAACCTTCCCATGAAAAGATCTAACTAGGAAGTCCTCTTATTTACTTATAGATCACTGGACATGAGATATGCAAGCCTCTTTTTGATTCTAGTTCCAATGTCAATCTCATCTCCTATGACATGTACAAGGCTTAGAACCTACCACACCTCAAGAGGAGCAATATCCATTTGGAATTAGTAGACCAGTCAATCATTGTCCCTTTGGGGTTAGTGGAGGACATCATGGCCACAATTTGTGGGTGGTCCTATCCTACTAATTTTCTAGTAATTAAGGTAGAAAACTACAAAGGAGACTTTCCCATCATTATGGGACATGCATGATTAAGCATTGTTAATGCACGAATGGGCATCAAGGACCTCTCCTTGGAAATCTCCAAGGAAAATGATTTTGGATGGCTTGAGAACAAGTGAGTTCCATGCATCAAATGCAATGATAACAAGTGAAATTGCATGCAAAAAATTTGGTCTATTAAAAATATATTCATCAAAGCATGTAATCAGTGTGCACATGAAACTGATATCCAAAGGTGCCTATACATAGCAGCCATAAAACCAGAGGGCACCTAGTGGTTGATAGCTAACTCTAATAGTAGCATACTATCCATGAAACCTACTTAGAGCCTAGCATGTGCCTATGTTGAGGGCATGGATGAAATCAAGCAAGTTCATGACCAACTCTTTGATGATCAAAATGATGATACCTATTGGGGAGAGTTAGAAATCCCTAATCATTTCAAGTAAGAGCCCCTAGAGTTAAAAATACTACCAGTTGGCATGGAGTATGTAGTTTTAAAAAATGGCAAGTTGATTATAATTAATGCAAATCTTGCTCCCGAACAAAAAGATAAGCTGTTTGAGGTGGTCAACAAATGGCCAACAGCCTTTGCTTAATCATATCTAGAACTAACTAGAATCGATCCAAGGATATGCCAGCATCATATCTACACTGACCCAACCATGAAGCCAAGAAGGCACACCACAACGGGGGTTAAATCCCAAGTTGAAGTAGATCATCAAAGAGGAAATAAAATAACTCCTCAAGGTAGGGTTCATTTATCCCAAACTTGTATGTCACAATTATATGGTTAATCGTTGTCTTGCCAAACTTACTTGTATGTCACAATTGTATGGTAAAGTAAGCTTGAGGCATATGATTTTTATATCTTTTATGTTTTTATGTACTGTGCTAATAGGGAAGGATAGAGATAACTAAGTGACTAATTTAACTTAACTGATCATTAACTAAATTCTAACTAATCCTAACACCAGCATCCGTTCTCACTTGCTGTACACATCCTGAACTACTGCAACATTATTGGGATTACCAAACGCTAATCGTTATTGGGTTACCAAGTATTACATGCATGCTTGAAGTGATCGTACTATGTGTGTTTACTTAAGAAAGTTTAGTATGAGAGAAGACATTAATTAACTAGGAAAGCATTTATTAATATCAATTAACACTAATTAATCTATTTTGGATGCGGAAAGGTTTATCATAAAGTTCGTCTTTATTGCCGTATACAAGGTGTGCTAAGGTACACAATGCTTGAATAAAGATCCGTTCACTTTATGACTCCTGCTATGGGCACATAGAAATAATTCTAACTCTGAGAGGGAGAAAAGGCAAGAGTTTAGCTAAGGATCTAAATATCTATTCCAAAACTAAGGGTGTCTTTCTCTTATTTATAGGCAAGGAGATAGGTCCCGATATCGGGTATCCGACATCGCATGGTAGGCTCCGATATCGCGGATGCAATATCGTAGCCCCAATATCGTGATTCATCATACCCCCATGACTAAATGAAAACTTGTCCTTGAGTTCCTTACAAAATATTGGGAAGGTATGGGATTATTGACTAATTGACAACTAATGGTGGAATGGGATGACAGACTCAACGTGCCTAGTGAATAGATCAATAAGCATATTACAACATTAGTGTTCATGACCATTGTGGTGAACACTAGGACATAAATGAAATCCAAACCTTTATTTGGTAACTTGAAGAGAAAGAGAGAGAGAGAGAGAAAGAAGATGAAGCTTGTTGCTGCCAAAGCCAAGATTGCACCTTCCATTGTTTAGCCATAGCCACACCACCAAACTTGATCCTTTCATAAACGCTCCAATTTTGGTTCATCCTGAGTGCTTCCTCCAAGCCCGGTCCATTGTTTGTATGAACATCATCTACACACACAACATAGTCACAAATGAGCAAGGATAGATGAACCACAATGCAATTGATGCCTTGCCTCGATATGAAGTGCATTGGCTGAGTTGTGGTTATGGCAGAAGCTGGTTCGAAGATTTATCACTAGTGACTACCCAAGGTGTAGGGATTAGGCAAATAGTAGAATGAAAAAAATTGAAAAATTTGTGCCAGGGCCCCCACAACTAAGAGTGAACCTCCGATAGCTATAAGATGGAAAAATATGAGGAACAAGAAAGATGGGAAAAATAACAATGGCAACGTCAATAAAATGGATGTCATGGATGGGGATGAAATAAGAAATGATTGATCACAGGAAATTTTAAGGAAAATAAGTTAACAATTGCACCAAAAAGGAATGCCAGTGGGTCCTTCCCAAAGCAAGCTCATGCCCTTTATGCCCTATAAAATCCACAACCAAAAAGTCTATAGGCTCTAGGAATGTCATTTGGAAGCAAGAGTTAAAAACTTACCCACAAGAATTCACCAAAGAAAAACAATGCATCAACCCAGAGATGAACTAATGGTTAAATTGGCAATAAGGTGGAAAATAGAAAGAAAGATGGAGAGGAGAGAATGAAATGAAATCCCAAGAACAAGGTTGTGTAAAGTCCTTGTGTATTTCATGGTTAATGTGACTGAGTAGAACTCATTCCAAATTCGGACTCAAACTAACCATATTCAGTGATCTCACATCAATACACTTGGTCAATCCATCCTCTTGAAGCAACCAAAATGCCTCCACAAAGAGTGACCACCATCCCAAGGAGAGCGAGATGGAGAAGCAAGAAGCGAGAAAGGGCCTTAGTTAGAGGGAACCTTCAAGTATGGGTAACATGTCTTTCCAGTGCCATAACCAGTGCTTGTAGCCCATATTGCTTTATTATGTCTAAGGGGTGTGCTTTGAATTCTCACTTTTTCCTCTTCTCTTTTTTATTTTTTTTTGCATGCGCACCACACCATGGAAAGACTTATCTTTATTTACTTAGCTTCCTGATATTTGATTGATGGCAGAATGGCAGAAAACCCAAGAAAAAGCATTCAAGCACCTAAGAGAATGGCCAGCACAAATGCATCGAATCCCCTTGAGGTTACATCCTTTTTATCCTTTGAGTCTTTCCTTGGTTTGAAAAATACCCAGCCACTAATTTATTAACAAGTTTACTTAGAAAAAAGGGACTGTACAGTTCCAAGCCAAAAGAGACCATAGAGTTGAATAGATGAGTGGATGGCATGGACTCATTGCCTTTTTTACCAAAAGAACCATACCTTAATATCAGAATCATAATTCAAAGATAAAAACTAAATGTTAGTAATCAATATGATATAATTCAACCCACCATCGTGAGCATTTATTGGATGACGAATAAAAGTAAATCAAGCAAACAAAGAAATAGTAAAAATATGAATGATGGTGTAAAATAAAAATAAGAAAAGTTGGAAAATTGTGTAAAACAAAAATTTGTAAAATAAGAATTCAAAAAGAATTGAGGGCCTAGAACGGTTAGTAGAGGTTGCCATCTCCCCCACAACTAAGTTGGAAGGAGGATATCTAAAATAGTGAGCAAGGTTGTCCACCAACAAAGGTAGCATGTGTACTGGCTATCCTACGCTCATGGAAAGGTTTGGTTTGTTGCACATTGACCAATGATTTCTTGTCTGGGCTCTTAAGTTTGTATATTATCATGACCCCTAAAGGAAAATTTGCATAAATAATATAAGGTATTTCCCACAATGTTTGAAATTTAGTATGTTGTGGCACATGTGTGGGATTCTAGTAGAGAACATTATCTCCTAGTTGATATTTAACTTTCCTAATTCTTACATCATGAAATTGTTTATTGAATGCCTTGTGCAATTTATTAGATGACAAGGCAGCTAGTCAGTTTTCATATAGCAAGTTAAGGGTTACTAACTATTGTTTCTGTGCTAGATCAAGGTCAAGGTTGAGGTCACATGTCATGGATAGTGTATGGAGCTCAGTTTGAATGGGAAGCATTAGTAATTTACCGTACACTAACTCATAGGGAGAGTAGCCTGTAGGGAGTTTCCATATGGAGTAGTATGCCCAAAGAGCATCATTCAGTTTAGTGCTCTAGTCTTGCCTAAACTTGCTAATAGTTCTTGTCAATATTTTTGTAATCTCCCTATTGGTGACTTCGACTTGACTATTCACTTGGGGGTGGTATGGTGTTGTCAGTTTGTGTTCAACCCCTAAGCGTTATATTAATTTCTGAAAAGTTGCAACTATGAAGTGTGTACCATTGTCTAAAATAAGTGCACGTAGCACACAAAACCTATTTATGATTTGTTGTTGAAAAAATCATGCATCTGTAGATGATGTACAATCCTTAACAGCATCTAATTCTGCCCATTTTGTAAGGTAATCAATGGCAACAATAATATAAGCTTTTCCATTGGACATTGGTGTAATTGGCTCCATAAAATCAATTCCCCAAATGTCAAAGGGTTTTAAAGGTTGGATCCATTGTTGTGGGCCATCCATTCTAGCAGTCATTCCCCCATCATGTTGATAGTGCTCACAAGATTGGATGAAACGATGGACATCCCGAAACAATGTAGGCCAATAATATCATACAAGTAGGATCTTATTGGCTATTCGTTTCCCAACATAATGACCCCCACAAGGGCCCTCATGAGCATCTTGGAGAACTTGTAGTTGATCTATATCGGGAACACACCATCAAACCAAGCCATTGGAACACACTTTGTAAAGCTGCCCATTGATCTCCATAAAGTATTTGGCTTGGTGAAGAAACTGTTGTTTCTTTTTAAGGTTTAACTCTTGTGGTATTTTTTGGGTGAGGAGATAGGTAAGAATGCTACTATACCAGTTTGTCTCCGTGGGTGATTGATTATTCACTACACTAGTAAAGAGAAATTCATTAGGGAAATGATCAGAAATTGGATACTCTTCCTCTTTGTTGTCCCATCGCAATCAATATAAATGATCCACAACTACATTCACAATGCCTTTGCAATCAACCATTGTTAAATTGAACTCTTGTAGGATTACAGACAATCGTATGATGTGAGGGCTTACCATTGGCTTATTCATGAGGAACTGGATTGCACTATGATCTGTATGTATATATACTTTATATCCCAATACATAGTCTCTAAACTTTTCTAGTGCAAACACTACAATCATTAATTCTTTCTCTATTGTAGTGTAGTTAAGTTGTGCACCAGTGATACTTTTACTTGCACAGTGGATGTAATAAGGATGCTTTTGGTCATCTAATTGTGTAAGTATAGCTCCTAAGGCATAGTTGGATGTGTTAGTCATGATATAGAATGGTTTGGACCAGTCAAGAGCTTGTAGAATGGGTTTTTCTACTAGCTTCTATTTTAAAGTTTGGAAAGCTAGATGGCATTCCCTGGTCCATTTGAAAGGTACACCCTTTTTCATTAATTTCACTAATGGTTTGGAAACCTTTGAAAAGTTCTTAATAAATCTCCTATAGTAGCTAGTGTGTCCAAGGAATGATCGAATATCTTTGATAGTTTCCAATTGATGGATAATCCTTGGATAACTTTGATTTTCTCTAGGTCTACCTATATCCTTGTGTGTGAGATTTTGTGCCCTAGTACTATGCCTTCTTGGATCATCAAATGGATTTTCTACTAGTTGAGCCTCAAATTGGTTTCTACACATCTTTTTAATACTTTCTCTAACCGATCCAAGGCTTAATCAAAGTTTGCTCCATAAGTGGAGAAGTCATCCATAAATACCTCCACACCATTTCCTATCTGCTACTGGAATATGCTTAGAACTAATCGTTGAAATGTTGTAGGGGCATTATACAAGCCAAATGACATTTGTTTGTATGCAAATGTTCCCCAAGGATTGGTGAACATAGTCTTGGCATAGTGGATGTACCCATCTAGAAAACTATAGTAGTGATGCCCTATGATGGTATCTAAGACTTGGTCAAAAAATGGTAATGGAAAGTGATCTTTGAATGTTGTCATATTTAGTAGCCTAAAATCTATGCACACCCTTCATTTGCCTCCCTTTTTAGGCACAATAACTAAGGGGCTAACCTATTCACTATCAGCAATAGGGTATATTGACCTAGCCTTGAGAAGTTGTTCGATTTCTTCCTTAACTACTTGTTTCAACTTTGGGTTCAATTACCTTTGTGATTGTCTTTGAGGCTTCATGGAGGGGTCAATGTAAATTTTGTGTTGGCATATCCTAAGGTCTATTTCAGTTAATTTAGGATATGATCAAGTGAAGGCTTTCGACCATTTATTTATCACATTTAGTAGTCTCTCTTTTTTGTTGCAGAGTAAGCTTCACATTAATAATTAACAGTTTTCCATTTTTAAGGAACGTGTATTCCATACCGGTGGGCAATGGTTTCAACTTGAGGGGCTCCTACTTAAATTTCTTAAGGATTTCCAAATTTTCCCAGTTGATATTTTTAAGGCTAATACTTGGAAGTTGGTGGTGGACTTTCTCTATTAATGTAAGTACAAGTCAAACCCTCAGTTGGTTCCATGCATATGATTGAACTGCTTTCTTGATTAGCTGTAAGCCATTGGGTGTCTTCTTATCATCTGGCTACTACATACAAGCATCTTTCTATGTTGATCACTTATGCACACTGATTGCATGTACGTAGTGCTAAACTTTTTACAAACCATGACCTCTGCACGTAATTACACCCCGTGTCATTATATGCGATGCATGGAACTTTCTTCTTCTCAATCTTTCCAAATGTATTTTCCTTTGATATTTCTAGGGAAAGATCATGGATTCCTAGGCATGCATCGATGGTACTTAGCCATGCCCTTCCCATTATGATTGGGAAGTCCCCCTTATTGTTGTTCACCTAGATCACTAGGAAGTCAATTGGGTACAACCACCCACAAATAGTGATAAAAATGTCCTCCACTAGTCCCAATGGGACAGTGATGGACTGGTCGACCAACTCTAGATGGATGTTGCTCTTTTTCAATGGAGGTAGGTTCCAAGCCTTGTACATTTCTTGAGAGATTAAATTGACACCAGCACCTAAATCCAATAGAGCCTTGCATGGTTCATTTCTAGAAATTTGTAAATATATCAGAGGACTCCTAGGATTAGAGAATTTCCTAGGAAGATGGCTAGCTTTGATCCAATCAGTGATGGCATGTGTTAGCATGACCATATGTGTTGAGTGCAGTGGTTAGGTTGAAGGAGGCTCCAAAGTTTTGATTGATACTGAGGTGTCTAAGGAATTAGCCTCTTGTGATTGCAAGGGCTTGGTTGGATTGTTGGTTCTAAAGAAAGGCCTTTTCTTCATGTAGTTTTCAAAACCAACAGTAGGTTGAGAGTTGACAACCCTTGTGGCATTGCGTTGCTACAATTGGGTAGGGGGTTCACCTTACATCGTGGGAGCAAATGGTAGTGGAGCTATTGGTGGAAGAGGTGTAGCTGGATGAGATGGATAGTATGTTTGTAGAATATCACTCCTAGGGGAAGGAGTTCTATAATACTCACGAGCTTGGTAGTGAGGTTGAGTAATGTGACCCGTGCACGTAATATCCATACAGGTTAGGTTGCCGGTAAGGATACTATTGCCTTGGTGATGGCATTCCCCATTATTGTGGGTATTGCCACTATTGATACTACTCGATTGGTTGTGGTGGAGTTCCACCTAGATAATATGTTAAGGGTTGGTGAAACTACCTTGGGTTACCTTGAGGATAAAGTAACCTTCGAGGTGTTTGCTTTTTGTTTAATCATGGGTTGAGTGCATACATCCCAGACTCCTACAAATGTGAGATTATAGGGCAACATCGCTTAGGATGGTTATATTGACATATCTCACATCCACTATCATTGTCTATTTCTAAATCCATAACCTCTTCAATGATGACAACTTTTCCCTTACCTTTGCTATGTGCATGTTCAGCTTCTCTCTATTTTCTTTTTTCGCAATCACTACCTTGCTCTTGAGACTCCTTGACTATTTTAAGAATAGTTTGAAATCTATTGTCTAGGGAATCCCACATTTGTTCTACCTTTGTCGATACTTCTGATGTCATCTTTTGGATAGACAAAGTTTTCCTATTCACCATCTCTTTGAGTGATGATTCTTCTTCATCCTCACAAAATATTACTCTCCTCTTCTAGAGGGAAGGATCTTAGTTATACTCTTTTACTCTTTCTCTCTTTTGTAGCTCACCTTCTTCCTTAGCAACTTGCTCCAATAGTCTTTGAATTTTATGGGACCTAAGCTCAGATAGTCTTCCTTGGGCATAAGTCCCAAGGGTTCTTCTGGTTTCATGCCTAAGCCCATCTATGAGATGGCGTAATTGATCCCTTTGTGAATAACCATGGCCAAGACAATGATGTAACAGTGCATAGTATCAACCCATGGCAACATCCAGGGTTCATGTCCTCCTTGTTTCCATCCTTGGATTTTCTTTCGTAAGTTAGACAGTTGGGAGTATGTTTGGTACTTGTTGTTGAATAGTTCTAACATAGTACTTCACCTACAAATAGACTCTAGTTCTAAGGACTAGTACCAGCTTTCCACTTCTTTAACTAGTGTCTATGGGAATAACTTAAGTTTTTACCATTCATTCTCTATGTTTTGTAAGGCACACGCATCATGGAATGCTTGTAAGTGGTTCTAAGGATCAACGTTGTATCCCCCTTCAAATTGTGGGATGTTGTTCATATCTAATCTTGTGATCCTACTATCTTTTTGGTGCCTTGTTGGGATTCTAACAGCCTTAGTTATGTCTAACATACTTTGAGTAGTGAGTAGGACTTCATCATGATCATCTTGTCCATGGCATCTATGATGCCTACGTTGTTGCCTACTCTTCCTTCTTCTATGTTGTGATTCTCTAGAGTGCCTTTGTCCCCTTTCCTAGCTGTTTCTTTTATGACTTCCACTTTGCCTACCTTTATCCCCATGGTCTTTTTCTTTATGACTACATCTAGATACTGAAGGAGAGGGTGAAGGAGATGATGAAGGTGAAGAAGAAGGAAAACCATCACCATGACGGTGTTTGCTACCTTCTCTTCGGCGGTCTCAGCCTCGATCACAATTGCGACTAGAATGTCCATCTTTATCATGTGTCCGTGTCCCTTTTTCAGATCCTTTGTGCCCAGGGGTATCAGAACCTGGGTTATGAATAGTGGAATGAAGGTTCTGATACAAAACCCCTTGGCCAAATTCAAGGGAAGGAATATCATTGTGTGGGCAATTGCTTGAGGTAGGTTCACCACCCTCATTTTTGCTTTAGACATGTGGAACATCTTGGGACCACTTACCCTTTAAAGACTTATGATGTCTCTCCTATTGCAAGTCCCTTTGATGTTTTACCTTCGTGGGATAGTATTATTTCGAGTCATGCTCTTACACAACCTCTTCCATGTGTAAGTGTTGCATGCCAATTCATGTGAGAGCACGAAGAAGCATGCTTGGGATTGAACGATCAGGAAGTAACACTATGTTACCTTCTAAGTCTCACCAATGCAGTTGTTCATCTTGATGGAGGATAAAGGTGAATTCTAGTATATACTCATCTGGATGAATATATACGACTCAAACCTATTAAGGGATTGGCATATCAACATCATGTGTATTACACCGTCGATTGTTTCCTATTTCAAACTTAGGCGGTGAAGCACTTTCGTACGAAGAAGGAAACATACTTTTCTATTCAGTGTGTAATGTATTCTTGTTTATTATTTTCTCAACCAACCCTAAGGGTTCACTCCAATGATGTGAATAATTTTCTAAGTTCTAATTAGTGCACAAACAACTAAGTCCCCGACAACAGTGCCAAAGATGAGCGGTGAGGTACCCCTACGCTTAACCATATGAATACGAGTGTTTCACACACGATCTAGTCGAATTCCAAGGACTAAGTGCTTATGCACCTTTTTGAAACAAGAATGGGTTTGTTAATCATTATCTTCCCAAACTTACTTGTATGTCACGATTGTATGGTTAAGTAAGCTTGAGGCATATGATTTTTATATCTATTATGTTTTTATGTCCTATGCTAATAGGAAAGGAGAGAGATAACTAAGTGACTAATTTAACTTAACTACTCATTAACTAAGTTCTAACTAATCCTAACACCAGCATCTATTCTCAATTTCCGTACACATCCTGAACCAGTGCAACACTACTGGGATTACCAAATCCTAATTGTTACTGGGTCACCAAGTATTACACGCATGCTCGAAGTGATCGTACTCTGTGCATTTACTTAAGAAAGTGTATGGTGAGAGAAGACATTAATTAACTAGGAAAGCATTTAATAACATTAATTAACACTAATTAATCTATTTTGGATGCTGCAAGGTTTATCATAAAGTTTTTCTTTATTGCCGTACACAAGGTGTGCTCAAGTACACAATGCTCGAATAAAGTTCTATTCAATTTATGACTCCTACTACAGGCATGCAAAAATAATTCTAACTCTGAGAGGGAGAAAAGGCAAGAGTTCAGCTAAGGGTCTAACTATCTATTACAAAACCAAGTGTGCCCACCTCTTATCTATAGGCAAGGAGATAGGTCCTGATATTGGGTATCTAACATCGCATGGCAGGCTCCAATATCACAGACCTGATATCACAATTCATCAACCAAGTATTGGACATTATATCTAGACATTACTCTTATAGCTTCTTGGATGGTTATAATGGTTATAGCCAAATCCATATTATACCTAAAGATCAAGACAAAACAACATTCACAAGTCCCTAGGGGAATTTTACATATTGCAAGATGTCATTCAGTCTGTGTAATGCGTCTACAACACTCTAATGCCTAGTCCTTAGTATTTTTCAATAGTAGATTAGCAGCGAGGTAGAAGTCTTTATTGATGACATCTTTACCTATGAGGCGACATTTGAGCAAGCCCTGGATTACATTGAGTAAGTACTAAAAATATGTGTTGAAACAAACCTTAGGCTCAATTAGCAAAAAGCCATTTAATGGTCTAGAAAGGCATAGTACTAGGGCACATAATTACTCATGTAGGGATTGAGTAGACCCAGAAAAGATAAGGGTCATCCAATAAATCACACATCAACCAGAGATAGTCGAAGACATCTTATCATTCCTTGGACACACTGGCTACTACTAGTAGTTTATAGAGAATTTATCTAAGATTGCAAAGTTGTTGGTCAAGCTTACAAAGAAAGATGCTCCATTCATCTAGACCAAGGAGTCTAAACATGTATTCCAATAGATAAAGGATAAACTCATGGAAACTCCAATTCTATAGGAACTAGACTAGTCTAAACCATTTCATATAATGATAGATGCATCTAATTATGCCTTGGTAGTTTTTCTTATGTAGTTGGACAATAAGAAACATCCATATTACATCCATTATGCCAGTTGAATCATTGTTAATGCATATTTAATTACACTACAATTGAGAAAAAACTAATGGTTGTGGTGTATGCTCTCAAAACGTTTAGGCACTATGTGCTTGGCTATAAAGTGTTTGTACACATAGATCACAGTGCCATATGCTTCCTAATGAACAAGCCAATGGTAAGCCCCTATAGCATATAGTGGCTCATGATCTTGCAAGAATTAGATCTCAAAATGGTAGATTTAAAGAGGATTGAGAATGTGATCACTAATCATCTTTCTTAGTTAAGATGGGATAATAAAGAGAAGGAGAGTCTGCTTTGTAATCAATTTCTAGATGAACTCCTCTTTACAAAAGTAATAAATGACCAAGTGCTTGCCAAATCAAAATGATATGATGGCATCTTCATTTACCTTCTCACTTAGGAAATGCCACAAGATCTAGACTTTAGGAAGAAACAACAGTTTCTTCATCAAGCTAAGTACTTCATGAAAACCAACTGACACCTTTACAAGGTGTATGCTAATGGCCTAGTTCGTTGATGTGTCCCTAATGCAAACCAATTTCATGTTCTATAGGATGCTCATGAAGGCCCCTATGGAGGCTACTATGGTAGGAGACACACGACCATAAAAATCTTGATGGCAAGATATATTGACCTACAATCTTTAGGGATGTCCACCAGTTTTTCTGATCCTGTGAATGTTGTCAACAAGATGGTGGAATGACCACTCAAATGAAGGATCCTCAATAGTGGATTCAACCACTAGAGCCCTTTGACATATGGGGCATAGACTTCATGGGTCCCATCACACCCATGTCTAATGGAAATACATACATCATTGTAGTAGTCGACTACTGCATCAAATGGGTAGAAGCAGTAGACGTCATCCACTAATACTTTATTTTTACAACAAAATATTGTAAATAGCTTTGGGATACCACATGCACTAATTTCTAACAATGGAACTCATTTACAGGTGCCACTTTTTGAAAAATCATGCAACTCTTGGGGGTCAAACATAAATTAACAACACCCTATCACTCCCAAGCCAATGGTCAAGCAGAGGTAACTAACAAGGAGCTCACAAAGATCATAATAAGGACCATAATCAAATATATGAGAGACTAAAGCATAAAACTCATTGATGCCCTTTGGGCCTACCACTCAACATGGAAACTCCCTATCGACTACTCTCTCTATGAGCCAGTGTACAACAAACTTCCAACACTTCCAATCCAATCTAAGCTCCGTACACTCTCAATAGCCTATGACTTGGACCTAGACTTGGGTCTAGCACAAAAAGAAAGATTGATCAACCTGAATGTGCTAGATGAAAGTTAATTAATAGTCCTATCTTTCAACAAAGTGCACAAAGCATACAACAAGAAATGTCATGACCTTAGAATATGGAAAGTAAAATTTCAACCTAGAGATAAGGTTCTTTATTGGAACCCCACACATGTACCCCAAAAAATAAAGGTCCAAACATTATGGAAGGGACTTATATAATTGACAAAACCTTTCCCTTTGGAACCATGTTAATCTACAAACCTGAGAACCCAAATAAAAAGCAGTTGATGAGATCCAACAAGTAAAACCTTTCCATGAGCCAAAGCAAGCTAATGTAATAACTAAGACCTCAATAGATGGATAACCATGCTCAATTTTTTGGATCTCCTCCTTCCAACTCAATAATGGGGGAGATGGTCATTCATTCTAATCACAAATGTGTCTCAATTTTTCTATTTTTTGTTTTTACACATTTTTTATTTTTTTTTTGCAAATTTTTTACTTTACACCTTTTTAATTTTAAAATTTCTTTCCATTTTACACCATTTTTTGTTTTACACCATCGTTAGTACATTTAAATATTTCCTAAATATTTTACACTTTCATATATATTTTACTTTGTTTGAGTGTGATTTTCAATTTTTTTCTAATAAAAGTGCTTTATTCCAATAGGACATAGTAGTGTTGTAGTTGTTACTAATTGTGGTTTATGCTTTATGTTTTGTTTACTAATTTTTGATTTCTAATTTTGAATTTTTGTGTTGATGGCTAAGTCATGGTTTCTTTTTCATGGAACAGGCAGTGAGTCCACGACATTCACCCATTCACAAACTCTATGGTTTTCCTTGTTTTGGAAATTTTAGGTCCATTTCATTATATAAACTTTTAATAAATTTGTGACCTTGGTAGTTTTAGGAATTGAGAAGGATTCAAAGGTTTGCATAGGGTGTGACTTCAAGGGAACCCAATACTCTTTGTACTCTTCTACTTGCTTGGGTGCATGATTGTTTTCATAGACTTCTTATTGTTCCATGTTGGCCAATAACAGGAAGTTAAATAAAGCCTTTACATGGTGTGGTTCCCAATCAAAAAGAAAAAATATAAATATAAATAAAAAAACATGATGGGAATTCAAAGCACACCCCTTAGACAAATAAATAGGCTACAAGCATTGGTTATGGGACTAGAAAGACATGTTACCCATTCCTGAAGGTACCCTTTAACTAAGGCCCTCTTTCACTTCCTACTTCTCTTTCCTTCTCTTTATGGAATGGTGGTTGTTCTATGAGTGCACTCTTATGTCTTGAGGGGGTGGATTGGTCTTGGAGTGATGATGCAGAGTCATTGAAAGAGGTTGGTTTTGGCCTGGACTAAGGATGGATCTTCTCGAGTTATTTTAAACACAAAACTCCACAAGGAACTTCTTATGACCTCAATTTGGAATTCCATTTCACCTTCTCCATCATCCATCTATGTTATCTGTAACTCATCTCATTTTTGATGTCCATGTTCTTGATTTGGTGTCTTGGTCTAAAATACTTGAATTCTTTGGTAGAATCTTCCAAGTTTTGGTCCTTAACTTCCATCAACCATTAATCACCTATGGGGCCCATGAACTCCTTAGGTTGGGTTATGAAAGGGTAAATAAGGCATGTGCCTATTATGGAGAAGATCCAGTTGCATCTTTCTTAGTTGGATTCATTAAGCACCCTACCCTTAGGCATTCTTGCAATCAAAATCTTTTGTACATCCATCTTCTACATCAAAACATGTGCTCCTTTACATATTTTGTTCAATAAACACATTCTCCATCAAACTTTTGAATTTTTGAGCTTTCAAAGATCCTATTTAATGATTTCATCATATTATTGGCTTTTCTGGGACTCCATGGATCCCAAATTCATTGAAATATTACTTGTATTTTTTTAAGATATTCAAATTCTAAAATTTTCCTTGTAGGCTTCGTATACAAGGCCCCATTAATAGAGAAAATGCATATATGAGGCCCTGTATACGTGGCCCCATCAACGTAGTGGAAAAATACTATATATATGCACAACCCTACTTTGAAATTTTTACATTTTCTCACAAATGCCAAGGGAGTTTTTCAAATTTTTAGAGCCCAAAACCTTCTAGAGCCCATACATTCCTAACCGTATATTCAAATCACTCCATTCTTTGACCTTGTAGCTACTAGAAGTAAGCTCTTCATTGTGGAGGCCACATATGTGTCATTTTTGATAAAAATATTTTTTCCATTTTTCTAACTCCCATAAAGGTTTAACTAAGAAATCAACTATTAAATACCAAATTACAAGAGTTAACCTTTCCAACGAACTCTAGTGACATTTACAATAAAAAATTAATAAAATAATAATAAGATAATCAATCTGCCATGGTTCAACCTTAGCCAAATTGTAACTAATTGATGAGATAAGGTATTCAACAATTTAAAGTTACACATTATATCTACTAATCCATGGATGTGTTGTGACTACATATGGCACCAAAAGGCAAACACACATAGGAAGTAGGACCATCTCAACCAAGGGAGAAATGGCCTAGAATGGGAAGGGGCCAAGAATAGGTCCAAGAAGAACCAATTACAAACTACGCAAAAATTCCTCTTAAGGAAGAAGTCAAGGTGGAATCTATTCGACAAATTCCAAAACTAGTAGTAGCAATAGAACACTCCCACCAGGATGATGCACCAATGCAGTAAGCAATTATTAAGGTGATCTTGATAGAAGCTTGCCTAAATCAAATCAAATTAAGGAAGGTCCAAAAAATGGTGCTCCAAGAGTTAAACTTTGGTTCTTTCTTGGAGTAAGAATTAAAAGAACTGCAGGACCAACTGAAGACCTCTCCCATCTGGCCAATCATCACTTCCACTGGGGAGTGGTACATGGGAGAGACATTTTTATTCTAGAACAATAGGTAAGTTGGATCAACGATAAAAATCAAGGACATTTTAGTGTCCTACTTGGTGTAGGCCATTGCTGAAGTGCTTGGGTTGCTAGAAATAGGGGTGAATCTTACTAAGACTCTAATGTAGGTGGATCCTATCATTAAGAAAGAATGGATGCAACAATGCTATGGTGTCGACTGTAAGGAGTTTATCGTGCTCACACCGGCAAAAAGGATCCATTGCAAGATTGCAGCCTTCCACCTCAATCCCATGATGAGGCTAAGAAAAATCACCATCTTTTCTACCCCTGCATGTGTTGCTCTGAGTGGGAGATTCCCTATAAACCTTCCATAGATGATCTATCTAGAGATGGAGAAGTAATTTTAAAAAAATGAATGTGGAAGGAATGCACTTCCCTTCCCATCCCTCTTCAAAAAACTCTATTAGAGGAGAGAAATAGTTCGTTATATGAATGATTCTATCAGGCATGCCCCAACCACTAATTGGGCAAAAATGATGAAAGAAAAAACACCTAAAATAATCATTCAGGAAGAGGAGTAGCAACAATCGCCTCCACCTACCACTCAAACAACTGTGCTAAACATCACTGCAACAGCCCAATAGTTGCATGAGTACCAAGAATGGTTCATGAGTGAACAAGAGTAATGACTAGGCACAAGTGACAGGGACCCATCTATGTATCAACTAGTAATGAGTTACATAAATAAGGTGACTTGAAAAATTAGCCTGATTGATAGAGTTGAATCCATTTTCTTAGCCCAAAGAACATAATTATCTACAAGGTCAACTCCTAAAACTAGAGAAGTCATGGTATCTCTTGCAGAATAGCGGTCACTCCTAGAGATTTCTAGGAATGCTACAACTTTCTCAATGCACTTGGAGAAAGGAGAGGAGGGAACAGTATTGTTGATGCAACACTAAGGATAGGAGATAGTAGTAAAGATGGTTACTGACCAAATTGCAAAAACACAATGCATTTGTAGTGTCTATACCAAATGTCACTACACTCAAGGATGTGCAAATATTTGCAAGGACCACAAGTAGTAGAATACCTGTAGCACAACATGAAGAACTACTAAATTGATTGGTGGAAACTAGGTAACCACTTCCAGATGTCTTTGATCTTATGGACAATATTACTATAACCTAGTCAAAGCTGTTAGAGGCAAGGGGCAGAAACATCATCTTGGAGGGGCAACTTGAAATGGCTAAGGAGCTGAATGAATGCTTGGCTATTGAAGTTGATGAATTAAGAGCCCAAATTACTATTTTCACATTTCTCAATCTATCATTGACAAAAGATGAAGCTCTTAAATAGTTTTAGACCAAACTGAAAGGGGTTGAGGGTGTGATGGAGACAATGGTATTCTACCGATCCTTGGTAGAGGCTACACAGCACAAAATTCAAAAGGCCTTGGATTAGATCTATCAAGAAAATGTACAACTGACCATAAAGAATCATCACCTACAGAATTTTGATGAGCATAAACAATAATTAACTGACTTCATCCATCAATAGTAGGATAAACTGGCTAAAGTGAATATAGAGCTAAGGAGATTAACAACAAAAAATAGGAACCTCTCCATGGAGGAGGTACGTGCCCTTCATCAAATGACTACAATAGAGATGGCCACTTGGAAATCAGAGGCTCTCAAATTTGAAACAGTCAAAGATCATTATAGAGATCAGGTTAGTCTACAGAAAGATGTAAATGAAACAACACATCTAGTTGGTGAAGGTGAAAGTAAATGAAATCCTTCAACAACTCTAGCAAGGAAGAGAATTGTGACAACTTAACATTAATGGGATAGATGCCTACAATAAGGCCAAAATTGACATGAAGGAGTTGCAAATTGAGGAGATGACAGAATACATGGAGCTTGCCAATTTTTGATATGCAAATCTAGCCATGTTGACTACCGAACGACCATGATCAAAATTAGAGAAGCAGGTGGTTAGCTTGTACTTCTTATATGAGGTCAAGTTCAAGTATCACAAAGACACCAAGCAAAAGCTTGCGGTGGTAAACACTGAACTCAAAGTTCTCAAGGGAAAATACACTGATCAAAGATCTACCACTGAGAACCTAGCTAGAAGGATGAACGAGTACTAAGAGCTACAAAATGTAGTATGGAATTCAATGTTGAATGTAAATAAGTTGATGTCTAGTTTGTCAATACTAAGGAGTTGTCTCTAATAATGTCTTGTTTGTGGGATATCCCCATTCTAGCCCACATTAGTAATGCCACATGGACTGTGAATGATCCTCAAAGTAAGAAGGAGAAGATGAAGGCATTACTAGATGCCTTTCACCTTCTACTAAAGGTTGTATCCATTGCAAGATAGCCATAACCACCTTAGCCATTACATGTGCCCGAAGTTGACGAAGGTCCCTCAGAACCCCAAGACCCTTTTCCACCTAGGACTATCTAATCTTCCTTGCCATCTTCATGCCATCATAGGACATGCTATCCAATTCTATGTAGTCATGTCATGGTGTTCAATTTTGTGTCATGAACACCACAATTTTTGTAATGTGTTGATTTGTACACTTGGGCACTTAATTTTTTTATGTTAATTGGTTATGTCAAGAGTCAATCAATAATCTCATACCTTTCCAATTTTGTAAAGGAAATTGAGGATGAGTTTTCATTTAGTCATGGGGGTATGATTAGCATCAAAGTGTCACGTTGATGGGTCCTTATTAACACGGCATCATTGATGGGCCCCCGTCGATGGGGCCTTGTTTACATGTTGTTGCCCCATTGATGAGGTTGCGTCAACATAGCATTTGCTATGTCTATGAGGCCCCATCAATGTAGCCATGTAATAAAAACTATAAATACAAGCTCATATTTGTGTTTATGGGGAGTCAAGTCATAGTAGTAGTCAAACTCTTGCAATGTTTACATTCGAAAGTTAGAATATTTTCTCAAGTGCCCGCAACAAGAGTCACTAAGTGTATGGATCTTTATTTGAGCATTGTTGTACCTGAGCATGATATTGTATGTGGAAATAAAGATGAGATTCTTGATAAACTATGTAGCATTCTAGATAGTTTAAATGTTTTATTCATGCATTTAATGTTTTCAGTTATTTATTCAATGTTTCTTAGTAATTAATCCAATTAAGTAATTAAGTGAGATAAGCTAAATAACGATTAAGTAAACACATAAGTATGACTACTTCGAGCATGCGTATGACATTTGGTAATCCCAATAGTGCTTAAGACTTGGTAACCTAGCAACATTATATGTGTTTAGGATGTATACAACAAGTGGGATCGAATACTTATGTTAGGACTAGTTAGACAATAGTTAGCCCATTACATTAAGGTAGATATTAAATTACTTTATTGTTTATCCTGTTTATTTTAAGCACCAAAATCATAAAGTATAAAATGAAAAAAATCATATGCCTTAATTACACTTAACCATACCTTTATACATCACAAGTGTAATTGGTAAGATAATGAATGACCATTAGGGCAAGGTTCATTTCCTAGACAACTAGTGTACTAGAAGACACATGTGAATGCTTCGTGATTTGTATGGTTGAGCATAGGGGTACCTTTCATCACTCATCATGCACTATCTAGGACTTAGTGAATATTATTTAAGATTATTGGAATGAACTCTAAGGTCACAATCATTCGAAAAAATAATTATCTAGCACATTGAATTTTTCTCTAATCCAAAATGTCTTCTTCTCATAGGCATGATGAGACAAAACTACCAATTCCATAAGAATTCAAAGTGGTGTACACTCATCCAGATGATTTTGTACCTAATTTCACATTCATCCTACATTAGGATGAACAACTACAATGGAGAGATATGAAGGGACATGTTGTGTTACCTCTCGACTGATCTATTCTTGGGATGCTGCTCCAAACTCTTAAGAGTTTTGGCATCCAAAATCTCCATGATACATACATTATGTAGGACCATGACTATCGGGACTACCATCCCATAGAAACACAACACATATGAGATCAACATTAGAAGAAGTGCCATGAAGCCATGAAGGGAAAATAGTTCACTAATCCCTTGTTCCTGTTAAAACAAAATGACAATAAGGATCCTTCCTCTAGGGGTTCTCAACATGAAGATTCTCCATACCTTGACTCTAGTGAAATGGGCATGAACCCAAATCTACAATTTACTATCAACAATCCAGGTTTAGGAAAAAGTGGAAGTCAAGGTAGGGGATGAACTGGTGATGGAGGTAAATGGTGGAACAATGATTGTAGGCCCTACCATGAATGAAGGGGTAGCAAAGGACATCATAGAAATCATCAAAATTATGATGATGATGAGCATTTACTAGCAACTCAAAGCATGCTAAACATTTGCAAAGGTAGTCAGAATTCCAACCAGGCATGTGAAAGATAGTAGAAACAAGAGGTTGGATATGAAGGGGAATTAAAATCATACCCACAGATCCATATTTAAGCCTTTAACAATTCCAATGCCTTATAAAACATAGAAAATGATTGGCAGAAACTTAAGTTATTCCCCATGATGCTCATAAAAGAAGCAAAAATTTGGTACTGCTTCTTGAAGCTAGAATCAATTCACAGATGAAGTATGATGCTTAAGCTATTCAATGGCCAATATCAGATGTACTCTAGAGGATCTGACTTGAGGAAGCAAATGTAATGCTAGTGACAAGCAACACATGAACCCTTGGATGTAGCCATGGATAGGTATTATTCCCTTTTGCATAAATGTCCTAACCATGGCTACTCTTAGTGGGAGCAACTTCACCATATCATAGATGAGCTCTAATAAAAAATGAGGAGAAGTCTTGGGATTTATGTTCCTTAGTCGACTACTTAGCCAAGTAGTTTGGAACCCAAATCCTTTAAAACACCATTCCTTTGAATCAATAGTCCTACAAAGCCCTTACCAACTTATGTGGGTGGTTGTCCTATGCCTCCTTCATCCTCTACATCCATTCCTTTCAAAAAACCAAACACCTCCCAAAATCTGCACAGTCATGTTAACCTACATTGTATCTAATTAGATCAAGGTTGGAAACCTTCCCAAGAAAAGAGCTTATCCTGGAAGTACTCTCATCTAATTGAAGATTTTAGGAAATGACCCATGCAAGGCTCTTCTCAATTTAGGTTCTAGTGTTAATATGATTTTCCATGAAATGTACAACACCTGGAGCCTACCTCTTCTTAAGAAGAGTAATATCTATTTAGAATTGGTAGATTAGTCCATCACTATTCCTTTGGGATTAGTGGAGGACATTGTAAACACTATCTATGGGTGGTCATATCCTACTAATTTCCTGGTGATTAAAGTTGACAATTGTAAAGGGGGCTTTCCAATCATTATGAAAAGGGCTTGGTTGAGCACTATTGATGCACAAATGGGCATCAAAGACCTTTCCCTAGAGATTTTCAAGGAAAATGCATTCAGAAAGTTCTATAAGAAGAGAGTTCAATGTATCTTATATAATGATACCAGGTGCAACTATGTGTAGAAACTCTAGTCTATCAAAAGCACAACAATCAAACCATGCAAATAGTGTGTAGATAAATCTGAAATGCAAAAGTGCTTATACATAGTAGCCAAAAAATAGGATGGCACCCAGTGGTTGACAACTGATTCTAAAAGTAGCACACTTTGCATGGAACCTACTGAGAGCCTAACTTGTGACTATGTTAAAGACATCGATGAACTAGAGTAAGTTCATCACCAACTCTTGGATGATGAACCTGATGATAATGATTGGGGAGAGTTGGAAATCCCTAACAATTTTAAACATGAGCCCTTAGAGTTTAAACTGTACCTATCGGCATGGAATATGTATTTCTAAAAAATGGTAAGGCAGTGATAATCAATGTCAACCTTGCTTTTAAGTAGAAAAGGATGCTATTGAAGGTGGTCAACAAATGTCCAACAACCTTTACTTGGTCATATCTTGAACTCACAAGGATTGATTCTATAAGAGATGCCATTCTAGCTATGAACCCAAAAAGGTAATCATAGCAGTGGCTAATCCCCAAATTGAAGTAAATGATCAAAGAGGAAATTGAATAATTTCTCAAGGCAAGGTTCATCTATCCAATTGTGGATAGCAAGTGGATTAGGCTAATTGTAATTTTAACAAAGAAAGGTGGCAAGTGGAGAGTTTATATTGATTTTAGGCTATTAAACATGGAAACATTCAAAGACTATTTTCCATTTCCATTTGTGGACTAGGTGTTGGACACTATTTCTAGGCATTGCTATTTAGCTTTCTAGATGGTTATAGTGGCTATAACCAAATTCAAATTTTGTTTAAGGATCAAGCCAAAATAACATTCACAAGTTCCCAAGGTACTTTTTCATATCATAAGATGCCCTTTGATCCATGTACTATGAATGCAGCTTTCCAACACTTGGTCCTAAGCATTTTTCAGCAGCAAATTGGTAGCAAAGTGGAAGTATTCATGGATGACTTCTCTAGCTATGGTGCTACATTTGATCAAACCCTATACCTCCTTGAGTAAGTTCTTAAAAGGTGTGTGGAGACTAATCTTATGCTCAACTAGCAAAAGAGCCATCTCATCGTCCAAGAGGGAATTGTGTTGGGACATAGGATTTCTCAAGCAAGGGTTGAGGTGGACTCTAAATAAATTCAGGTTATCCAAGGAAGAACCCACCAACTAGAAACTGTTAAAGATGTTTGGTCATTCCTTGGACACACTAGCTACTATCGAAATTCATAGAGAATTTCTCTAAGATTGTGAAACCATTAGTTGAGCTCACAAAGAAAGATGCTCCATTGATATGAACCAAGAAATGCGAAAAGGCATTCCAGTAACTTAAGAAGAAGCTTGTAGAGACTCATATTCTTTGAGCACTTGATTGTTCTTGACCATTTCACATTATGAAAGATGCATTAAACTATGTCTTGGGAGTTGTGCTTACACAATTGGATAATTAAAAGCGTCCATATTATATATATTATGTAGGTCTAAGCATTATGGATGCACAACTCAATCACACCATAATGGAGAAAGAGCTAATGGCAATGGTATATGCTTTGGAGAAGTTAAAGCACTATGTGCTTGGATACAAGGCATTTTTGCACATTGACCATAACACCATCTACTTCCTAATGAATAAACCAATAGTGAGCCATGTGTTATACTATGGTTGGTGATGTTGTAGGAGTTCTATCTTACAATGATAGATTGAAAGAGGACTGAGAATATGATTTTTGATCACTTATCTTGGTTATGATGGAACAACAAAGAGGATGAGATCCCACTCTCTGATCAATTTCCTAATCATCTCCTCTTTGTTGATGCAATAAATAAACAACTACCCATTGAACCCAAACGGTACGATGGCATCCTCACTTATCTTCTCACTCAAGAGATGCTACAAAACCTAGATTTTTGGAAGAAACAACAATATCTTCATCAAGCCAAACACTTCATGGAGATTAATAAATGCATTCACAAGATGTGCACCGATGACCTAGTTCCTTGGTATGTCCTTGATCTTGCTCAACTACACATTCTCCAAAATGCTCATGAGGATCCTTGTGGGGATCACTATGTAGGGAGATGCATGGCCATTAACATGCTGATGGCATGGTATTATTAGCCAACACTCTTCAAGAATGCTCACTAATTTATCTACTCTTGTGAACACTGTCAAATGGAGGGATCTTAATAGTGGATCCAACCACTGAAACCCTTTGACATCTAGGGAATAGACTTCATGGGTTCCATCATGCCCATGTTAAATGGAACAGTGTACATAATAGTCATTGTTAACTATTGCACCAAATGGGTAGAAGAAATAGTTGTCATCGATTATACATCTTCCATTGCTACACGATTTGTATAACAAAATGTTGTAAATAGGTTTGGAGTGCCACGTGTACTAATTTTCGATAATGGTACTCAATTTACAGGTGCTACTTTTCACAAACTCATGCAATTCTTGGGAGTTGAACATAAGCTAACAACAGCCTACCACCCCCAAGCCAATGGTCAAGTAGAGGTTACCAATAGGGAGATCACTAAGATTTTAACTCAAATAATTAGCAAATATATTATAGACTAAAGCATGAAATTGAACAATGTCCTTTGAACCTACCACACCACATGGAAGCTGTCTATAGGCTACTCTCCATATGAGTTGGTGTATGAAAAATTACCAAATCTTTCAATTCAATCTGAGCTTTATACACTTTCAATAGCCTGTGACGTGGACCTTGACTTAAGCCTAATATAAAAAGAGAGATTGATCAACCTTAACATGGTAGATGAAAATTGGTTGGTAGCACTATCTTTAAATGAAGTGCACAAAGCCTTTAGTAAACAATGCCATGACATTAAAATACAAAAGGTAAAATTTCAACCTAGAGACAAGGTCCTCTACTAGAACCCCATACATGTACCTCAACAAACTAAGTTCTAAACATTGTGGAAAGGGCCTTACATCATTTATGAAACCTTTCCTTTGGGGGTCATCTTAATTTAATAACTTAAGAGCCCAAATAATAAACAACTAGTTAACATGCAACAACCAAAACCTTTCAATGAGTCCAAGAAAGCTAGTGAAATCAATGTCTCATTAGATGAACAACTACACTCAATCTTTCAGATCTCCTTCTTTTAACTCATTCTTCGGGGAGATGGCCATCCATGCTAATCATTAAATTGGCTCCTTAACTTTTTCACTTTTTTGTTTTATACCTTTTTTTAACACTATTATTTTTCCAAATATTTATTTTACTATTTTGTTGCTAATAGAACACAGTGATACTATAGCTGTTTACTGATAGTGATTTGCACCTAATGATTTTGATTGCTAATGTCTAGTTTCTATTGTTAAATTTTGATAACTGATGACTAAGACAAGTTTTCTTTTCTTGGAATAGGCAGTGAGTCCACATTATCCACCCATCCACCAATCCTATGGTCTTCCTAGTTTTGAAAGTATAAGATCCCTTTTTTATTAATAAAAATCTAACGAATTTGTAACCTTGGTAGTTTCAAAACTTGGGAAAGATTCAAAGGTTTGAAAAGGGTGTGACTTTAAGGGGATTCAATACTCTTTATTCCTCTATACTTGCTCAAGCTTGCATGTGTTTTCATGGATTTCTTATTGTTCCATATTGACCAATAACAGGAAGTTGAATAAGTCTTTGCATGGTGTCATTCCCATCCGAAAACCCATAAAAACATAAAATTCAAAAAAAAACACACATGATGGAAACTCAAAGCACACACCTTAGACAAAATAATGGGCTACAAGCACTGGTTATGGGACTAGAAAGACATGTTACCCACTCTTGAAGGTGCCCTCTAACTAAGGCCCTTTTTCACTTCCCATTTCTCTTTTCTTCTCAAATAAGGAATGGTGGTTATTTGTGGAACCATTCTTGTATCTCAAGGAGGTGGACCAGTCCTAGAGTGACAATGCAAAGTCACTGAAAGTGGTTGGTTTTGATCTAGACTAAGGATGGACTTTATTGGGTCATTTAACCATAAAATGCATAAGGGACTTCATGTGACCATGATTGGGAAATCCATTCCACTTTCTATCTGATCCATAAATGCTTTCCATAACTCACCTCACTACTAGTTTCCATGGTTTTGCTTAATGTCTTAGGGGTACATGTTGAAATTCTTGGATAGATTCTTCCAAATTTGATCCTTAACTTTTCATAACCATTAATCAACTATGAGGCCCATGAACTCCTTACTTGAGGTTATGCAAGGGAAAAAGAGGGCATGAGTCTACTATGGGGAGGATCCACTTGCATGTCTCTTGGTTGGGGTAGTTAAGTCCCTTATCCTTAGACATTTTCTTAATCAAATCTTTTGCATTCCCCATTGGTTACCTCACGTTGTGTGCTTCTTAAGGCATTTCTCCAATCATTCTCCATCTTTTGTGAAATCTCAAGCCCTCTTCATGTATCTCATTGTGTTCTTGGCTTCTTGGACTTTCATTTGATTCCAATTTTGCTCAAAAAACTCCTTGTATTTTTTGAATTTTGACTTCATCAATAATGATCAATAGCTACATTAACTACGTCTAATCAATGCAGCTAACCATGTTGACTAGGCCCCATTAATGAGGCCTAATTAATGCATAGGAAAAATTCTATATATAGCACCCACCACTTAGGAACTTTTTGACATTTACTATAAACATAAGGGGAGTTTTTGCAATTTTTCAAAGCTCAAAACCTTCCAAAGCCTATAACTTTAAAGTCATTTATCTAATTCAATACATTCTTTAGTCTTGCAACTTCTAGAGGTATGCTTTACATCATGGGATCACAAACCTTAGGTTTTTTATAGAAAATTTTTCAAAATATTTCTAACCCCGCCTAATGAATTTAATGAATAAAATAATATTAAATCATCAACCTATGAAAGTTAAACCCTTCCAACATACTCCTGTAACCTATTTAATCAGATAATAATAAAATCATATTAAAATAATATAATAAGCCATGATCACAACTTAGCCAAGTGTAACTACCCCAAGAGATAAGGTATTCCAAATGTTTCAAAGTTACACAATAAGTGCTAATCCTTGGTCATGTTGTGATTATAGATGGCACATAGACTAAAACACCCACATGAAGGAAAACCATCCCAACCAAGGGACTAACAACCTAAGCTAGAAGAAAGTAGCAAGAATAAACCCAAGAACATGTACCAAGAAGTCAAGTGATAGGACATCTTCTGAAGGATGCCAAAGTGGAATCTATCCAAAAAATTCTCAAGGAAGTGATCATAAATGAAAAATTTCATTGAGATGAGGCTCTAGGATTGGTGCTAAGACTTGAGGTCACATTAGCTTAAGCTTGCCTTGATCAAATCAAGCCTCATGTTATCCAACATTTAATTCTCCAAGAATTGAACTTTGGACCATTCCTAGAACATGCTCTAGCAGAAGTTAAGATGCAATTGCAAAACTCTCCCATGTGGCCAATCATCAGTTCCAATGAGAAATGTCACATGGGAGAGACATATCTCTTCTAAAATAGTAGGTGGGTGGGAGCCACTATAAGGATTAAGGACATTCAATTGTCCTACTCAATGGAGGCTATTGCATAGGATTTTGGGTTGCCTGATATTGGAACAAATTTGGTAGAAATCTCCACACAAGTAGACCCAAAGGTAAAGAAGGAGTGGACCTAGCGATGTTATGGAGTTTACCACAAGGAGTATGGTGCACTTACCCCAACAAAGCACATATATTTCAAGATAGCGACCTATCACCTTAATCCGATGGTGAGGCTCAATAAGGTGACTATCTTTCTACCCATGCATGTGCTGCTTTGAGTAAAAAATTCCTTGTGAACCTTCCATAGCTAATCTATCTAGAGATAGAAAAGTCATTTAAGGAAAATGAGCATGGAAGAAAGGCCTTATCCTTTTTTCATGACCAAAAACATTGATGGTTGCAACACTGAGGTTGACTGGCACACAGCCTAACCTTGAATCTACATGAGGGCCTCCTAGAGGTAGAGATGAGGTGCCTTGAATAGTCTTGTTAATCGAACAAGAACTTACTGAATGTAACTAGGTTGCAGCGTGGTTAGCCACAATGTTAATGCAAAATAGTGCTAAGTGTTCAAATGGTGTTAACAATGTTGAGTGTAGTCAAGTTTTTTAGTAAAAATGAGGGCATCAACATGTGGGGATCGTCACCTCAGTGTAGTTGTAGGTCCAACTATGAGATAAAATAGTGAAAAAGGCAAATAAAATGATAAAAATGAATAGAGAGAGAGAGAGAGAACACCATCCCAAATAGGATTGAGTGTACTTAACACCAAAAGAGGTTAGAAGGTACATGGTGTACAATAGTTGTAGTGGACAACATAGTCATAGTCTTGGAGGTGTATGGCCATGAAGAATGGTGCTCACTAGGGTGTCTACATCTGTTGAGTTGGCTATCGTGGTATACCATGGTCTATAGTGGGCTGTGATGGTCTGCAACTTTGCTGATATGCCTTTGGTTCTCTCCCAATCACTCCTTAAGATTGCTAAGTCTCTAGTTTTCTAATCCTTAAGTTTGCCAATGCTTCAAATTTGCTAACGCCAAATTTTTTTCCAATCCTAAAAATGTCGAGGGCAAGGGTATTTATAGGGTTAGGTTTAATGTGAAATGTGGGGTGAATGCCATGTAGTAAAGGGGACAGTTGGGACTACACTATCATCCAACTACGCTTTCCACTGAGGCTGGTGGTGTTGTATTTTTTTTGTGCTCTGTCGAACTCTATGAGATTGTGAGAATGTGACTATGCTGCCAATCACATGTGCATGTGTCAAGAGGACTGCAAGGTACCTAGAAAAATAAAATTTTTGAGACTATGCTCTCCACTATCTTACATGGGGTAGAGTGTAGTTACAATTTTAGGGACAAAAGAGAATACAAAAAAGATGTATTTTGCTAACTACGCTTGCCAAAGATGAGTCAGGGTAGAGCTGAGTGGTTTTGCCATGCTGTGAAGGTTGCTGGAGGTTGTTCTAGCTGACTACACTTTGGACTGGGGGAGAGCATAGTTCCACACTTAGAAAAAATTACAAAAATAATGGCTATGTGCTTACTACGCTCTCCACTAGAGGCTAACTATGCTCTCCACTAGGCAGACTACGCTCTGGAACAATGGAGAGCATAGTCCCAGCACTTCAAAAGAATTTACAATGACTAGCTTTGTGGTGACACTTATAAAAAATTTCAAAACTAGCTTTTGTGTTGACAACGCTTTGGGTTAGGGGAGAGTGTAGTATCAATACTTAGAAAAGTATACAAAAACTAGTCCTTCATGCTAACTACACTTTCCACGAGAGGCTAATTACACTCTAGGGCTATGGAGAGCATAGCCTCAACACTTAGAAAAATTTGTAGCTTTTGGTTTCATGATGACACTTAGAAAAAATTGAAAAACTAGCCTGTTTTGTTGACTACACTCTCCACTAAGCTGACTATGCTCTAAGGTAGTGGAGAGTGTAGTTCCAGCACTTAGAAAACTTTGTAGTCGAGAGGCAGTAGTTCAAATCTGGTGGTGTTTCATTAGCCCCTCTTTGTTAAAATTTGGACATGTAGTCTAAGAGATGTCAACAAAGAACAGTGAAACACCACAACAAGCTTGACACCAACATCACTCTTCAGTGTGAGATTGGATGTTGTTGCACCATGCTCAAGAGTGTTGTGGATAGTGGTATGCTAGATAGTAGGTTAGAAGTGGGAGTAAAAGGTGTAGGCAATGTGTTGGGGATAAAAGGGAGGAGAAGTGAAAGTAGGATGTTATGACACAAGGACATCATGGCTAATGATGAACATGGCACCAAAGTGGCTTACCTTTGAAAATGTTGACATCTCATTGGAGTGCTTGTGAGAGAGTTAAGGTGTAGATTCAACGTTGAGCCGATTATGAAATTGCTTTGCTACTAGGTTGCTTGGGGATGTGCTTTTTTCCTTTTACTTTTTTTTTTTTTTTTTTTTTTTTTTTTTTTTTTTTTTTATAGGGTGAACTCTTTTTAGGCTCTACACTTTGTTAAATGCTTTCTATGAGGTGAAATGCTTTCCATCAAGTGAGTTGCATATCACTAGATGGGCTTTCCTTTATCATTAACAAAACTGCATGGTGTCTGTATGACAAGTTTTTCCTCCCTAAGATGACTTATGTTACATCTTCTTGGTCTTTAACTAGCCAACAAAGGCTTTCCATAGGAAGACTTATGTTACATCTACCTTGGGAAGCTTGGTGTTTGATGGGATGTGTGAAGAGGGTGTCGTGAGGTCACAACACATGAGTGTCTAGGAGGGTTTGCAATCTTGGCTATGTAGGGAATGATAGGGTATTGAAATACGAGAGTGGACATGGGTAGGCTATAGTGGGATAAGGGAGGATGTGCACTCTTGAGAGACTTAGCTAGTCCAATCGTGGACATCTAAGAATTATGGTGACTTGCTGTTGCGATGAGATGCACCTTTGTATGATGACCCAGGGCTTCATCCTACAATCACAACTCTGAGAAGAAAAGAAAACCACACAAGATAGAAAAATGAAAATAAACTGTAGGTGGTGAAGATGCTATAAGTTCTCTAAAGGTTGCACTAATTACAGGTGCTCCATTCTGGAACTGCAACATGCCTACCTGCATGGTGTAGGAGGAGGGCAAGGATAGTGCTCACTCGCTTGCTTGCAGAAGGATGAAAGGAATCATTAGTGGCTAACCATGAACCTAGTTTAAGGTCTTGGTAGATCATGGATTTACTAGTTTAAGGTCTTATCAGATCGTGAACTCGGTTTAAGGTCTTGGTATATCGTGTTATGCTAGTTTATAGTCTTAGTAGACTACTACATGCTATTTTAACATCATAGTGGATTAGCTATGCTAGTTTAATGTCATAGCGAACATGTTGTGCCAATTTAACATCATAGCAGACAAACTTTTATGCTAGTTTAATGTCATAGTAGACAAATGTTATGCTAGTTTAGCATCATAACAGACAAGTATTGTTCCATTTTAGCATCATAGCAGATGAACTACACAAATTTAACATCATAGAGGATGAGTGCTATGCTAGTTTAGCATCATAGCAGATGAGTGTTATGCTAATTTAGCATCATAATAGATAAACTACACCAATTTAACATCATAGAGGATGAGTGCTATGCTATTTTAGCATCATAGTAGATGAGTATTGTGCGTATGCAGACCTCTATGCTAGTTTAACATCATAGCAGATGAGTTATGTCAGTTTATCATTATATAAGACATGCTATGCCAGTTTAACATCATAGCAGATGAGTGTTGTGTGTATGTAGACCTCTGTGATAGTTTAACGTCATAGTAGACAAGCTATTCCAGTTTAGTATCATAGTAGACATGTTGTCTCTATGCTAGTTTAACATCATAGCGAATGCATGTTGTGCTAGTTTAACGTTGTAGCAGATGAATGCTTACCTTGTTAGATTGATGTGCAGCACTACATGTTAGATATAGTATGGCTTCAAGTATGAATGATTTGCTAGAATGCTCCATTTTCATAGGTGTTAGTGACCAAAGGTGAGAAAATCTACTCATGCGTACTTATGTCATGTTCATGCAAAACAAACCAGCAAAACATCACACAACACTTGTTTTCTTTAGTTATTATGCACACATGAAAGAAAGCAATCAAGTAAAAAAAGTAATCAAGTAAAAATTTGCCTAAGTATGTGTGTAAATAGTGATGAGAGGTAGACATGTTATTTCATTATTTTCCTTTCTCTTTGATACAACTATAGGGGAGGGTTTCATTGATAGGGTTTTGGGATGCGGATGTCTAGGGTTTGTGGGCAAGGGCTTGGGGGCATGACGACAAGCGTTATGGGTTCTAGTAGCATGGTCACAAAAGGTCCTAGGGTTCTAGCCACAACTAGGGAATGACCTACCATGAGGGCAAGGGATGAGGCATGGATCTATCTTTGCATTTTTTTTGAAGTTTTTCTATTTTTTTTCTTTCAAAGGTTTGGGGCTGCAATGATGAAGGAGGAGGAGAGGGCAAGGCTCGATAGGCAGGATGGACACAACAACATGGTAGTGCAGTGGGCATAGCATGTGGCAAGACATAGGCATAGTGTGCAGTGGACATGAGCAAGGTGCACGATAAGCATGATGCGCGATGCCACAGTAGGGCACAATGCATGGAGGGTAGCAATGCAAAGATGCATGGAGACTATGCTCTCTATTGCTGCAACTAGGACTACACTTCTCATGCCTTGGAAGTGTAGTTGCCACCAAGCATTTGACAAAATGTTGACTTTGCCAAGTGTTTGTTGAAATGTGTCCACCCCAAAAGTCAATTTTTGGGACTACACTTTCTATAGACCATAGTTGGGAGTTAGAAAAAGAGTTTGTAGTTTGGGACTACACTCTTCACTAAGGCAATTTGGAGTTAAAAAATTTTTTGATTTTCAAGACTACACTTTTCATTGAGGAAATTCAAAGTTACTAACTTATCTTAATAATTTAATGTCAAATTTGCATCTATGTATGTATACTAATGTTTTGATTATTACTTGAATGTTGCAAGGTGTTGTTGAAGCATATTCTGATTGTAGTTAAGCTTGTGGGCATCCTATGTTGCATGAGCAAACCTATTCCTAACACACCCACAGTAGATATGCAGGTGGGCCATCAGGCAATGTGGTTTTAGCCAAGGGCTTGTGAGTTCTTGGAATACCTACTACAGTAGTTTAGTGTGATCATGTGATCACACTTGGTAGTGGAGGTTGTTAGCGCTATCACCAAGACTTTGCTATCCAAGGCTAACCAAGGCATCCTAAAATTCATTTTAAATGAGCCCATTGCTAGCATTGATGGGGTAGGTGGTTTGGGGAAAGGTTCTAGGAGCACCCATCAGCTATCTATGATATGGCACATGACAAGGTTTGCTTGTTACAATAAAAACAACACCCTTTTTAACATGATGTGGGTGCATACCCTATTTTAGAACCCACCTAGAACTATCTACTACATTAGAGGGTAAGTGCTTTCATGATTTTCGTAGTGTTTTTTTGCTACTAGCTCATGTTAAATTGCTAATGGCTCATGATTAACACTAGGTTCAGAGTTGACAAGGAGGGCCTACATGATTGTTGGCACATTTTGGCCATTTCATGAAACAGGTTGGCATGATAAAATCGATTAAAGGTTTTTGTAGTTTGATAGTTGGAGAAGTGGCAATAATTTCAGTTTGTAGAGAAAAAGAATAAGAGCTAAAATGCAGTCCCAGCAATCTCATATCAACCATCTAATTGAAGATGCAATCTTGGAGGCAGACAGAATCAGGGCAAAAGTCCTGAGCCTAGGTTTACTTAACAAGGTTATCAACAATGGAGGAGACGTTTTCCTCAAATGCTATGACAACTTGAAAATTCGAGTGATAGATGGAACCACGCGTACAGTAGCTTGGGTGCCAATCTCCATTCTTGAGGAGGAGAAACAAGTGTTCCTTATCCCTGGAGGAGTCACTAGGCTAGAATCTGGAATAGTCGCAATTCTCTACCAAAGGGGACTCACAGTCAAGATTATGCAAGTTTCAGATGAGCAGTATGAGAAAATCAAAAGTTACATCCCTTTGGAATTTTAGTGCAATCTATTGGCAAGTAGCTCTAAGGAGAGAATAAAGTGCAAGATATGGTTTGTGGGTAAGCCCATTAGCCAAGTAGAGCAGATGATGGTAGAAAAGGACACCAAATTTGTGCCACTGTATTCATTTCCATTAAAACAAGAACATGATAAATGCCTTTACGAGACAACATCTGCCATGAAAGTGCCAAGCCTCCTAGAAAATATACACTGCTACAAAGAGTGGCTATCGAAGAATGTGATGAGTGCATGGAGAGTTGGAGGAATAGTGCATGCATTAGAAGGTTGCTCATATCATAAATGCCATCACCATAGCAACCATACCTCTGCATTACAGGTGTGGAGGGTAGCCTTAAAGCATGGTTTTCAACCATATTACCACTACTCAAACAAAGATAATAACAATGGTTAACACAAGTGAAATCATAGTTACGTTCCAAAACTTGGTTCGGCATGGGGTGGTTTCTCAGACTTGCCCAACTAGTGCACCCTTCTGGAGATGACCCTGCGACCCTGCACGAGCCTGACTGAGGGCAACATCATCATGGTACCCACGGCCCTGCCCAGTACGACCTTCATGTTCTGGAGCTCAGACCCAACTCTACTATAAACATGCACATATCATGCTGGGTTCTAGCATCCTGGCCTCTGTATACTGGGACGCTCTCAAAGATGGCACATGGCGGCAGCAACTGAACACCACACGGAAACATTACTGGACGCAGCGGAAGAGCCTTGTTTTGTGGTGGTAGGTTCTGTCTAAGATCGGCACTGGGAATGGGGCAGAGCATGTGTCCATTTCTACGGGTTTTGTGCAGGACAACGATTGAAAGAAACAAGCCAGTAATTGAAGAACGACCGATTAGCTAATTACTCTTTGTTGTTCTTGTAATAGTCGCCTGTAATCCACGCAGGCATTTTCGCATCCCCCTTGGCCTGGAGTCTATTTTTTGATCTAGCTGCCACCTCATCAGTTAACATCTTTGAACAACGATTTATTAGTACGTGAGTTCGAAGAACAAAAGGTGCAGAAAAATGCAAATACAGATGATTTACTTATAAAAATTTACAAGGATCGGCTTTCTTCATTTAAAAAATCATGCAGCTGCCAATACCAACATCTACACTAAGGTGGATGCTGAATTACTTTCTTACTACCGCCTGTTCATGAAAATTACTAGGGCTTCAGTGGTTAATGATATTTAACATTTAAAAACTTAAAATCCTAAATAAAAATAAAATGACAATTGTATGAAGCTCTTATAGTATTGGAGATCTTGGATTTATTTTTTTAATTATTATTATATGGGTTATTGCTTATAAAAGCAATATTTGTAATATTTACACATGCCAATGTTAGCATGATTTTCTCCTAACTTTATGTATAAGTTACAACTTCCTAACTTGTTGGTCAAGTAATATCTCCTAACTTGTTGGGCAAGTTATAACTTCCTTACTTGGGAGAGAAGTTACCCAAGATATTTTGGAATATCTAACTACCTAGGAGACCCTATAAAAAGGCTTCAAGGGTTAGAATAGAAGGGACTTTTGGGGGATCACACTTTGGGGTCTCACTTTGGGTCTTGGAGGAAGATTGAAAAGAAGACATTGTGAAAGATTGCTTGTAAGATGACTTGCTAAAGACAACATTTCAGCCTCTTTGTCATAGTCCTGTGAGTTATGCTTATTATTTTTTATTTTGTTTAAATATTTTAGCTAGTGGTTTAGATAGTATCATGCTTACCAAGTAATTTTGGGATTTTTAGATTGCTCTTATTGTTCTTGTTGCATAATAGAAGATTTCTATTAAAATTTTGCCATAAAAGAGCTTGTGTTTAAAATCCTTAAGAGAATTTTAGTAGTAAATTTTATTATTGTGTAATGTATAAGAACTGCTATTGAGATTGTTGTAAGATAGCCTCTGCATGTAGTCAATACGTTGAACGATTCAATAGTCAAGAGGGTTCAGAAAATCTTTGGTATTTTGATAGGACCAGAATAGCTTCTTTTATCTTTAAAGTGAATCTCTATGGTATTTCAATCAGAAATTGTCAAGTCTTTTGAAGGTTCTATTGGATGCAATTGTTGAAATCCATTATCTAGCCAAAATAGAGTCTCGTACATGATAGTTTACGTAGCAATTTTTTTTGGATAGCATAGTAGGAATGTCTTGAAGAAATTGATTATTTTGAGCCTTGGAAGTTTGGACAATTCATAGTTATTAAATTTTGGATAGCTTTATTGCGAAGTATTTAATCGTATCATTTTACCTTGTTTAAACATTTGAGATCTTTACACAAATCTGCTTTCTTGTTCTCTTCTTTCTATTGCCATTGAATCTCGCTCTATTTCTAGTTTTCTTGTGGAACTATCTCTTTCTCTGGGGAAAATTAGAAGTAGATTAGCAGAGTTGTGCTCAAATTTTTTTGCAAAAATTTATTTGTTACAAGTAGGTATTATAAGGACCACATAGACTAAGTAATTGAACAAAATAGGAATTCTCAACAACTCACAGTACTTTGCAAAGTTGGCTGAATCTCTTTAAGATAAGTCATTTATCGTTTTACACACAACCCAATCATTTCATATTTCACAACAGCACACACACATACTCACATTAACTACTGAGTCTATTTGGAGGTATCTGGGCCTTGGTGTTGCCAGAAGACCAACAAGCACCTAAATCCTGTTCGAGGACACTCGTTGGCGGTCATGTCCCAAACGGTTGCCAAAAAAAATTTTGGCGCTAGAAGGAGGGCCTACATGATGAGGTGGATGCTCTAACCTTGATCCATACTACCTTGGAGGTGTTCTCATATAGCACAAATGTTCAGGCAGCTGTGATTGAGCAGGTGGGGCTCGATTTGAAGGCCTACCCTACTTGATACCTAAAGGCATATGAGCAATGTAGGACCCACAGCTAGTTGGATGAGAAGTGGGCTACCGGTGAGATTAACACCAAGGAGATGCTTGCAACATCACCCTCATATCACATCTCATTTTTGCCATGTACGTATCTTTGTTTTAGCTCTTAGCTCATGTGGTTTTTCATGGATACCTTTTAGTTTGCCTCATTTGCATGATGCTAATGTTGATGTTAATTTGCCTTTGTTGTAGTGATGGTTGCCTCAGCCAAGGTGATGGTGATCACCACAGGCCACACAGAGGCCACCCTCATCATGAAGTATGATGATGTGAAGGGTGTGCAACACTGGCTATGTGATAAAAAATCAAATGCACTAACAACCCAGCTCACACACATTGGGTTGATGGACCTATTTCTGGCACTTAGCTAGAGCATCCCAGTGGCTAAAATGTTCACCATCATCGACTCCTTTAGTAGAAACATAGGCAATTTATCATCTAGGTTTGTGATATGATCGTAGTGCTAGACCTTAACGAGGCCTTATTCACTGACCTCTTTCGCATCCCTAATAATAGCTCGATGATTATCAATAAGGCCAGTAGGGAGGTGGACTACAAAGGGGAGATTGAGGACTAGTTGGGGGTCACCTGATCTCACAAGGACATACCAATTAAGGATGTGCTAGTACCTGAGGTACAAGAGCTCTATCCTCTTTTCCACGCTTGTGCCTTTCCAAAGTTGCTCTTCCAAGGAAAGATCCTTGGGATGGAGTAGGCATGGGTGATAAAAGAGTTGTTGTTGAAAGGTATAAGGTTCAAATAGGCTACATATATAACCATCAACTTGCATGTGGAGATATCTAGGCTACTATTCAACCTCCAGGCAAGGTCCCATGTCCACTTTACATTCTTCGTAGATACTTGCGAAGGTTTCCAGATATCTTGGTTGTATGAGATGAAGGATGATGGGTGATGTAGAATCACAATTAGCTATCCAAGCCATAGATTAAGCACATTGTCTTGACTACACATGCACAGGACCCCCTAGAGAGGATTGATGAGTCATTATCAGTAACGACCAAGGGTACCATAGAGTGGTAACATTACTTGTGTGATAGCATAGGGGTACTCTAATTGGCATTGAGAATATAAGCAAGGTGGATCACTATATAGCAAAGATAGAGGGGCCATCTAAGGCCAAGATTAAGAGGTTAGGCCTTGAGGAGGAGGCTACCCCTGAGATTGGGAAGCCAAGTAGTGAGAGGATCTACATCAATCTACAAAGTTTGTGTACAAATGTTGTAGATATGTGTAGTATCTTAGATGCCATGGTTTTTATTTTCATGGTTTTTCTATTATGCTATATTAGTAATTTTTAGAGCTTTTCCACTAATGCTTTATGTTTTATAGCAAAAAAAAGGAGAGAGGGTTGCAGGAGCAATGACCAAGGCGGTAGTAGAAGAAGCACCTCCTCAAGCTGGGGAGGGGTTGGCTCATGGAGATGAGCTACATGAGGTGATAAAGATCCTCTAGTAGTTAGAGGAGGAGGGATTACTCCACCCTAATGGGGGTGATTTTGACACTTTGTTCAATGGTGCATAGCTAGTTGAGCCTCCAGCACTCATGCTTGAGGGCTTGTTAGGTAACTAAATTTTGTTGCCATCTATTCTTGCCTATTTTCTCTAGTATTTTTAGCTATTCAATTATGTATTAATTGCATTTTTTTGTTACAGCATTAGATATTCCCACCAGCAATCCCACATTTACCTACCGCATGGAGCTATGGGTAAACATGCTAGATAAATTCACCTTCATGGAAGACATCATTAAGGACATGATGGGCCACTTGCGACAAGAAGATCTTGAGCTTGTTATGTTTGCATGTTGCTTCGCTTTATGTTATCTTGCATACCACTTAAGTTCTTAGTTTTCAGCTAAGATTGACTGATTATTATATGCCTACAAGTCCTAAGCTGCGGTGGGATCCGAGCAAGGTGGCCAAGGTGGATGTCCTTCCTAACCTCCCTCCTAAAGTTAATCAGGTGCCTCACCACATGTACCAATCATTGAACAAGTGCATGATTTCCTATGCAAATACATGGTGGGCCTACAAGCACTCAAATAAGCACCTATGGAAATGTGTGCATGAAATCCAAAAGAGGGTGACCAGCCAAGATGAGAAGATCAAAGATCTCCAATCTAGATATGACTTCTTAGCAGCTAGATTGTAGGGAGATAGCACTTGGCATACCTTTGAGATCGAATATGCAAGATATTAAGGTAACAACAAGGCCACATGTGATTTGATAAATCAATAGCTCCAAATGGACTTGCTCATCCAAATGAACCAAGATTGAAAAAATTACAACACGAAAGTCTATCGATGGGGGAAAACATAGAAGAACCACAATCACCAATATAAACTAGAGCATGAAACATACTTGCAATGGTATAAGGAGGAGTCTACCAAATTCCATCACCTCAAGATGTTTCTTGAGGTGACTAGGGGGCGGTAGGCATACAAATTATTTAGGTAGCACACAGTGGTAAGTGACTCTCTTAAGAGGTAGATCATCATCCCTTCTAGAGAGGCATCTTGTACTAAATTTTCGATGGAACTACCTACATGGATTACTATGGACAAAGGAAAGACCCTTTTGGGGATTAACTTTAGCTAGGAGGATTGGACACAACTTTCTGAGGTTGAGATCCTTCGATGCTTGGATGCTGGCCTTGGAAAGTTACCTCCAAAACTCACCAATGCAAGACCCTCTCAAGTTAGGTTTTTTTATGCTTGTTTATGTTTGGATTTAGCCTGTGTAGTTCATATTTTCTTACGATATTGTGCATATTTGCTATGGTCATTGCCAGTACCGAGTGATACTATAGGTCCTAATGACATAGTGGAGAAAGTAGAACCACCACCCCCACCTAGCACCACTAGTTAAGCATGACCTGGATGTACCCCCCACTAGGCTTTTTGCTACATTTATCCTTTGATGCTATTCATGTTATGTACTACTATGCACATTACATTTGATGGATGATTATTTACTATTTTTTGTGTGATATGTGTAAAATTATTTCTGTATGGTCATTTTCTATGCACTTGATATGCTTATAATGTGATGAGTTAATATGTTAACTTAGGATTATGCAACGATAATGTGACTTGGCCATTAAAGGCCCCATGTTAGTTTAAGGCCATAACAGAAGGGATAATGCTACTTTGAGGTCATCTTGGACCATTGCGATGGGATTGGAGATGATAGTTTAAGGCCATTCTAGGCTACAACATTGGCAGTTTAAGGCCATATTAGGCCACATGTTGCTAGTTTAAGGCCTTGGTAGGCCATGTGTTGCTAGTTTAAGGCCATAGCGGGACGAGGCTACTAGTTTAAGGTCATTTCAAGCCACAACATTGCCAATTTAAGGCCATGGTAGGCTACAAGGATGGAATTAAAAGCAATAGTTTTAGGCCATTCTAGGTTGTAACAATAGTTTAAGGCCATTTTAGGTCCCAATATGTTGCTATCTCTCTTTTTGTAATTTTAGCTTTTATAATTTTTATACATTTTGATGTTTTTTTATGTGTTAATCTAATAACTGCTAAAGGGTGAACTAAACACGTGAATGTGTAAGCTAAGCAGATAAGTGCATGAACAAAGCAAATAAATGCATAAACAAAGAGAAATAATGCATAATCTAAGCAATCAAGCTAACTACAAATACGTAAACAAATGTGATGCAAGCATGCTAAATGTAAATATGTAAAAAAATGTAATTCAAGCAAAAGTTAAAAATACATGGCATGTAGAAGCAAAGGGTAGGCAAGCACCTAGCACATTTTAGGCTAAGGGGGTATCTTTGTTGTGTAATTGCTTCCTAATCCAATTTGGGTTAAGAGGTGCATAGGGTGTAGGGTGTAGTATTCAATAGTCTCCTGGACCCTCGCTCGCTATGTTGAAGGGAAATTCCACACAAAGGACATCCTCTGATAAGTCATCAACTTCTTCTGTCCTTTCAGGTGGGTTTGCCTCATCCATTTCATTCTCATCCTTTGCTGCAAGTGTGTCATTAGGAAATTCCACCTCTAACCTTTGCTCCATATCTATGCTGTTGATGGCTATAGGGGCTGTACCGACCGAAATCGTCGGTGCAAGGCTGGAACGTTACGAGCACCGAAAGATCTACGGACAAGCATAGTCGACCCTGCCTCCGCTTGAGGGCAAGCTGGAATGGACGAAGGCAGAGTGCCTTGAATAGTCTGGACGCGTATCAAACAAGGACTTCCCCAACGTTTGCCGCTACAACACGTTGGGTTATACGTAAACAATGCACGTTAAATGTAAACCGTAAACAAGCACGATAATGTAAATGAGCCCGTAAACGTAAACTGAAAAACAAAGAAAACTGCAATAAATCTGGGCAAATGTAAACTGTTTTGTATTGAGAATTGATTACAAAGTGCACCGGTCCAAACGCAGTTATGGCTTTGACACAAGGCGGACGAAAGGCCCCGGCTCTGGTTTGCAGTGTAATTGCTCTTGGGTCTGCTCTCTGTTAAATTTTTGCCCCTCCTTGAAAATGCGGAAAACTGGGCTTTTTATAGGGGAATGGTTTCCGGGAAAATCGGGTTGGGAGACACGTGGCGTATAGACCGGGCGTGCACATTTAGAAACAAGGTATACGCTGGGCGTATACGCTGGACTTGCTGGGCATGTGAACTTTGGTGGACGTTGGGCGTAGACGCTGGTGCCGACCGAAATCGTAGATCTTTCAGTGTGGATAATAAGATTTCCACCTTTGTATTGAAGGTAGATTTCTTGATGGATCAAAGAGGAGACAGCTCATAATTGGGCCAACCATAACCAGACCAATATTAAGTTAAAGTTGAGCATTTCCTCTATGACAATGAATTCAATAATGGTATGGAATTGCTCCCCTGCCACAAAGGCTATTATAATGGTACATTTAATGATGACATGTGACCCATTAAATGACTTCAAGCATCTAGTTTTCATTGGCTTGATTTGATCCATAAGGCCTAAATTATCAATGACAATGTATGGGATAACATTTATTGTTGCCCCATCATCAACATGCACTCTCCAAATCTTGCACTGCTCGACATGTATGCTGATAAACATGGGGCTATTATAACCACATCCTTCTCAAGGTCAACCTTAACTGTCTCATCACAAAACGAAAGGGATGTGGAGCTCAATTCCTATGGTGCAAGAGGCAACATCACTATGTGGATGAAATTCTCATCTACCAAGATGTTCTTTGTGACAAGAATGGAGGTTAGCATCTGCACTAGTGCTTCATAGTCAATAGATGAGGTCATGCTTAGGTCATAGAGGCTAAATGTTGTGTTCTTCTATTTGAGTGCTTGCTTAACCTAGGCTAATGCACCCATGATGTCTTTGCCATTAGTTACATTTTTATGGCTTTAACTTCTTCCATACGCCCTAAGAGATGAATTTCATAGGGAGATGACTTCGGCTTTGTTGGCTTGACCTACATAGGGCCCTCAGTGCTTGGTTGTAAGTTGTTGGTGATGGCCTCCTTAGTTGTTTTGGCCATAAGGATCACAGATAGGGGTGCCAGCTTCGGTGGCCCTAGTGCTCATTGGGCATGACATTGCCTAATCATTCTATCTATGAGATGCTCATTGGGCCTTCCAAGTTGCCACCTAGAGGGTCTGTTAATGTTGCTAGTAGGATTGGCTCTTGGATGAAAAGCAACCAATGCGTTGCCCACTACCAAACTCTAGGTAGGTGATGAGTCATCATGTTGTGGCACCCTAACGATAAAGAGTGGCTAAAATATTATTATTGCAACATGTTGGTCATGCACGCTAGCATTTGGTCATGCACGCTAACAAAATGCATCATTTTTTTTCATGCACGCTAAAGTCACACTGAGGTGACGTTGGCCACGTGAGTCCAGCGTGAGCACTGGTCATGACTGAGCAAAAGCACTTTAGACACATTTCGAGGGCACGCCAGGACAAGATCAACACACGCTAGCAACCTTGGTAAAGAAAAAACACTTTCAGCAGTAGTCAACCCACAGATTCAGAAATTCCAAGTGAGCCGGAGTCAAATTCTCTTGTTGTACATTATCAGTCACTATAAATTTTTCACATTTTGAGCTGGTCAAGCTCTTACGCTACAAATTGTACATGCTTCTATGGGCGTAAGCCAACTTGCACAAGCTAGTACACATTGTAAGATATAGTGCATTTGGTCTAGAACATAATCTACCTACATACGTCCAGTTCACACACAGCTGTACATCAAACACCTGTTACACGATCCATTTTTCTCTCGTCTCACAGCCATTGACCTCATTGACAAATCCTACTCCCAAGCCTAGCAATGTATAAATACCTTGTTCATTGACATAAATGGGGTTGGAAAATTAGAGAAAGAAAACCAAAAATCTTGAGCCCGGACACACGTGATCCCCAGTGCCTGCAAACACCTCACATCAGGGCTTAACATCAGACTTGCAATCCAGACATGCAACTATGTTTTGATAGATGCACATCTTGTTAATTAATACAACACAATTGCATTTTTGTCTTCCTTCATACTGTTCTAGTTCCTTGTTTGCATTACTCTGGTTTATTATGCATTTCTACATACATTCTATTTAGGTTTACATGCTATATCCACATTTACGTCTCGATGAATTACACTTTCTGTTTTACACTTCGTGACGATAATCCCAGTGCAGGCCATAGCCTACGCTAGTGGAAGTCCTTGGTTGATTTACATGCAGACCATCCAAGGCACCATGCCTTCATTTTTTTCCAACTTGCCCTCACGTGAAGGTAGGGATAATGGTATCTCTCTGGAGATCTTTCGGCATTCGTTTTTCCTCCAGCCTTACACCAACAATTTTGGATGGTACAGAAATTGGTGCTAGAAGGAGGGCCTGTTGATTCCACTAATAGGTACCGAATCCTGCCAGCGTGCCCACGCTACTGAGACAACACGCAAATCACACTCTTACGCCACTACTAGGTCTATAAAATTCTCACGTTACTACCAAAGGCTTTGAACTCTAAAAACTGCTGAATCAAAATCCAAACCAGCGTACACACGTTGTCGCAAGTGCCCAGTGTGCACACACTATTACAAGAGTTTAGCGCACACACACTATTAACTTAGCCCAGCGTACGCACGCTACTTTCAAACCTCCAGCGTATGCATGCTACTTTCAGACCTCCAGCATACACACGCTTCTCTCAAACCTTCAACGTACGCATGCCCCTTACACACTGCCAATGAACTCTTCTTAGATCAGTGCAGCAGCATTGCCCATTTCTAACTTTAGTGCCGAAGTATTGAATCCTGTGACCGTGACTGAACCCATAGTCATTGTTGGAGAGATGAACCCTCAAGGGCCAACTTGTCGGTCACTTAGGTCATAGGACAAGGACCCTGCTTATACAATTCTCACCCTGGAACAATACAACTTCATCTACATAAAGATCCAAGCTAACCTGCCCATTGATCACACGGAAATGGAAGCAAAATGACATTATGAACTCATCTATAAGGGAGGCCATAACTTTACTCCTTCATCATATGATGTGATTCCCCTCTCTGAATCCCATTATGAACTCATATCCCAGCTCCTCATGGCAAGGAATCAAACTTTGTAGCAACCCACCGTAGAGCCTCAAAACGTAGATGAGGAAGATGATTTCGCAGCTCAATCCAAACTTGGGGATTTGTACCACACTCTCAATCCTCATGCTTACATGAACTCATTATTCCATCCTTTCATGGGAGATACTATGCCTCTTCATGCATCCACAAGCACTCAAGCACTTGTTTCTCAACAGGAAGCATTCACCTCCATTCCTGCTTTTTCTATGACCAACACCCAATTCGATATGTCCATCTCTATTATTCCTCTGGACATCACGTTACCCTCACTCTCACAAGCACAATCCCAAAAACTCTCCTCTCAAGCTAATATAGGATCGACCTTCCGACCCCAAATAATTCAGATGCCATCCATGATACCCACTTCTACATCCACCCATTACATACCATGAGTGAAAATCCAAGGAACACCCTTCACTACTTCAAATTAACACATTCATGGTGTTTTCTCACAACTTGTACCTAGGCAGTGGCCCATACCTATCATTCAACAACATCAACCTGCTCACTACAGCATACCACCCATGGAAATCCCATCTATGAATGTCCCTCAAATACAACCATCAACAACCCAACAACCCAGCAGTCATCTTTCCCACAAGTCACACAATAATCTAACTATTTCCACGTGCAATCTAACCAACTAGCCAATCCACCTAGTGCTCAAGAATGAGCAGATGCTAGAAAAATGATGCAAGCATTAACCGATGAAGTAAAGCACCTTAAAATCACAAACACTGAAGAAGTAAAGGTGTTCGACTTCTATCAAGATGATCCAATTAGCTCTTCAGTGCCACCATTGACTTTACCAAAAGGAATTTCATTGCCGCAACTGACTAAGTATAATGGAGAGGGATATCCAAATGCTCACCTAGTGACATTCTGATTAGAGTGTCTATTACTTCAGGCCTCCTGGCCTCATGCAATCCTGCATGTGTTCACTATGTTCTTAACTAGAAAAGCCTTAGACTGGTACCAAGCTCTACCGCGTAACTCCATATCCTCTCTAGAGGACTTGTTACATCAATTCGTTATCCATTTTAAGTATAACCTGAAGCCTGAAGCCACACTAGACATTCTAATCCAAATAAAATAAGCACCATTAGAGCCTGTAAAAATATTCATCCAAAGATGGAGCACTTCCCTTAACGAACTTCACGAGCCTATCCCAAAAACGTATTTACTTATAATCCTCAAGAGTGCCGTGAATGATTTTGTTAAGTTAAAACTCTATTATCTGAACACTCGTACTTTGAGTCAGGCATTTGTCCAAATAAAAAACATAGAAGAGGTAGCACAAACAAGTCATGACCCAACTTACCTAACTTTTAAAAGCCAACATACAAGGAAAGATAAAGACAAGTCTAAAACAACAGTCGTAGCAATAGCAGAGACAGTTCAGCCCAACAGTGCAAGGCAAAAAGGGAAACAACCCGTTGCCCCCACTAGTCATGAAAGAACCACTCTTACACCTACACCTAAATCCTCCTCTGCCCAAACTACTAACACGGGTCATACTCGTACCTTCGAATGAAAATACCCTACCTAGTACACACCCTTACCCATGAAGCCTTCACAACTACTGGACCAACTTCTAAAGGCTGGGTTGATTCAACATAAGCAAATGTCTCCTGTAGTGTCCCAAAAATACAATCGATACTATGAGTTGGTTAAAAACCCAATGTTGGCAACAACTAATGAACCCCCTGTACCAAGAGGTTTTAGGTTAGACAAATTCTGTGAGTATCACCAACGATGTGGGCATGGAACCGACTACTGCTTCACCCTAAAACAAGACATACAACGTATGCTTGACAGAGGCGAGATAGTCTTTGATGAAGCCAACCCAGTAAGACCTCAAAATCAGTCTATGGAGCTCTAGAAAGATCCTCTTAACACCAAAGAGTCGCCCTATGTGATTAACACCATCCATGTCAGCAATGAACAAGACATCCCACGAAAGCCTTTTGTGATTCGTGTGCCTGCTAAAACCGCATCTAAGCTAACACCTCCACAAGCTCCTTTTACCACACATACATCTCCTACACCACGAAAACCATTCTTCATCCAAGTACACCCTACAGTTGCAACAGCAAATGTGCCATCGCAAACTCGACCCATTCCATTTGTAATCTAGGTGCCGAAACACCCTAATGTGCAACACCCAATAGTTCCTCGATGACCATCACAAGAACACCTCACCGATAGACTAACCAGGGAACGTCTAGCAAAAGAACATCATGGTCATGAGTTAGGACCACCGAAACCAGCACCACTGAATGCTATCCCTATTATTCCAATTACTAATCAGCCTAGCACAAGTCATCAAGAGAAGAACTTGGGAGTGTCTAGTGTCCCAAACCTAACAGCTACAATTAATAATGCAAAAACTCTTCCACGAGAGATACAAATGTTGGGTCAAATGGACCAAGTCTCAACAGATAAAAACATCCCAAATAGCAAAGACTTGGCAAGTGCCCTAACCCAGGTTACATAGGCCTTAAAACAAAAGAACACCTCTCTGAGCCTATTTGACCTAGTAATGACCTCCTTGGTACATCGCGAAGCTCTAGTGCATATGTTGACTTAAATCCTTATTAGTGAAGACCTTTTTGCAAATGAACCATCTATTTACACCATATTTTCTCCACATCAAGAATTGAGGTCCACATCTCTAGGATTCCATGCCAATGATATTAAATGAGAATAAAAAATGGGAGAGGTCACTACCGCCCCTATCTTTATAATGATACAAGTTAACCAATTTAAGATACATAGGATGCATGTCAATGATGGAGCAGCAACAAATGTAATACTTTTCCCTATCATTGAATGACTGGGCCTTGCAGAACAAATACAACCAACAACAACATCATTCTTGAAATCTTTCAGTGGTACCTGTGTCATGGTTAAAGGCATGGTTACCTTGGATTTCATAGCAGGGGACCAGTTCCCCACATTGGTCAAATTCATAGTCATGGATGAGATGCCAGGGTTCAATATGATTTTGGAGCGGCCTTGGTTAGCTCAACTAAAAGCTGTATCCTCACCAATCCATCAAGAAATTCACCTACCTTATGAAGGCGGTGAAATCGTCATACACTAGGATGCGGCAACATCACTTCCTTCCTCACATGTAGGAATGAACCAAGGGTCAGAGGTTGAACTCTCTGAACCTAAGCAAGATACCACTAGTGAAACCCTAGACATTGGTCGATCTCCAACCCATGACCTTCCTAAAACAGAGGAAGCATCAGAAGATGCAGACACAGGATCCATTCCCATAGATGGCTCTTGGTCAGAACTACCCTTTGATATATCCAGCGAGGGGGATGGCAAGTATAAGATCATATCTACACATCCCACCCTTCACAGAAAATTATGAAAATTAAATAAACAAATCAAAAACTAAGACAAACCATCATGCGTTCGAAATGACGTTAAACTACCAAACATCCGCAATGACGTTAAACTAGCCACGGTCAAAAATGGTTGGTTCTTTTAAATTCACTGAAACAACTATAGTCTCCTCCCTTTCTTTAACAGAGATGCAATAGTCCATCATGACTTTAAACTAATGCACGTGGCTCACAATGGCCTTAAAATAAAGCATGGTACATTACCAATTTATCAAAATCTCACTACATCATTATCGTTTACATTTTGCAAATTATGATTTCCGTTTATCTTATGTTTACCAATTATGATTCCAGTTTACATTTATGGTCACAAATAAACTTTAAAAAAAACAACAACATGAAATATATAAATATATATAATACGGAGTGTTAACATGGCAATAGGATGACGACATATTACACCATGATCATGTTATATCTGTTCTCACACATTCCAAAAACANACATGCCCAGTCTTCCTCAAGACCAAGGTCAACATTGGCTAAGGTTTTACCCTTGTCCACTAAAGTCCAAGAAGGGGGCTCAAGAGAGAACATGCTTGTTGAAGCTTCCCCAGAGGTAGTGGTAATGGATCTCTCAGGAGACCCCTCCACTTCTGTACACTCAATGAATTTATCATAAGAAGAGCATAAGCCTAACCCTTCGATGAACATCTCCATCTGGCGACGTTCAATTGATTCCTTCTTCAACCATTTTTTGTATTGGTGCTTATGATATTTCTGATCTTGGTCCCATTTATGTACTTTGGATGCAAAGGACTTCTAGTCATGGCACTTCCTATTGAATAAGTCCATCTGGGCCCTCTGTTCAGCTAGATCCTGAGTCGCCTGCACCTTGCTATTTAAGGTTGTCCAATAACGTGCATAGGTGATCTTTGATGTGCACTAGGTACTATTACCAGCCAATCTAGCAGAGGAAAAATCATCACAAGCTTGCAAGTCATTCCTCTCCTCTGTTACCTTTGCCAAATTTTCTTTCAATGATTGAACTTCATGCCATAAGTGTTCAATTGAGCACCTGCAAGTCTAGAGAGACTTGGCATTTTGAATAACAAAACTCGAAACTACATCATATATCCCTCTCAGGATCTGCTCAATATCTTTAGGCAGTTCAGGGAGAGCATCAATATGGGTGGCCTTGGAAGGACTCCATTGAAGCTTTGCACCTACAAGTACAAGCACCACACATATGAGCTAATAGAGATCGCCAATAGATGCAAAAGCACAATGAGCTTACGCACTTGGTATAAAGCACACACCTAATTCAAGATGAACCTATTGTAGATGAGCAACAAAATCATTGACGATGCCTGTAACAAAGTTTACCTTATTGGGCATTTCAGGCCACAACCTCAATTGACTAGTGGATGTTGGATCTACATGGGAAGGCACCTCAACCGAGGCCTATAACTCTGACACATTCACCTGAGATGCATGTGCTTCAAGCGCTTTAGTATCCACGTCTGGTGTTAGGAAAAGTCATGATAATCAAAACAATGTACAAAGCTAAGAAGTACAAAATGTGGATCAAACTAACCAAATGTACCAAGGAGCCCTTTGCTGGTTAGCTCAGGCTGATCACCAAGGTGTAGAGACTCATCAAAGAAATTGTCAAAAACAACTTTCTCCCCGCTTGAATGCTTAAGGGCATCTAAAGCCTCAACAAGTGTCACTCCCATGGAATATATTTCATCCTCTTTATGTAAGATAGGAATATCCTTAGTTACTTCTTCTCTTGTTCCCTCCTCCTCATCTAGCCTAGTGATAACCATTTCAGGCTCACCCATTGGAGCTAATTCATCCCTTTCCCTCTCGGGGGTACCCTCTGTTAGCATCAATAAATGTAAAGTTAACATGACATAATAGGTATGCATATTTAAGTAAGAAAATAAATTCAAAATGTGATAAAAAAACCTTAAAGCAAAAATACTTACCTGCTCCTGGAAAGATGAATCGGATCCTCTTTGCTCTCAGCAGTCTCACCTTCGTAGTAGGTTTCCTTGAATGCTTAGCCCTTCTCACCTTAGCCTTGGCCTGCCTAACGGTCTCCTGAATCAAGTGCTTAGCTCTCATAACAGTTGTGTGTAGTTTAGGTGGTTCCAATCCCAAGCTATCATGTGAATGGTGTTGATGACTAGCTGCACCCCCTGTTGTGACAGAGACTGATTCTTCGATGCCTTTGGGTGGATCTTGGGATCTAGTGGTGCTAAATAGATGATGAATCCATGGGCGAGACAACTATGAACGATCCCTTAACACATAATGATTATCTCCATAAACCACTAAGAACTCAACAAACCTACGGAGATAACTCACAAAAAAAGGCAAATGTAAAGTGGGATTTAGCATCAACATTCAAACATAGCCTAATGATCTCTCCACAAAGACCTAATCCAAGGAACTGCGCCTAATTGTAGTGCATACCAGTCTCTAAGACTGAGCGCATAACACGTGCAAACTCAACCCCAAGACTTCTTACTTGAGAAAGAGACTTAGGAAATGCTCGTGCTCTAAAGAGCGGGTACAGAAAATTTACCTCCATTGAGCGAGTATCAACTTGCATGGAAAAACCCCTAGGACCCTGTGGTACACCTAGCTAGTCTTCAAGTTCCTTGATCATGCAACCTTCTTTAGTTGATCTATCTACCGCCACCTTAGCACCATCCACTGGTACACCAAAAAGATTGGAAAAAAATTTGGTAGTTAGGTCAAAAGACACCTTAACTCCCTGAACTCGTGTAGTAAAATAGGAGACATCATCATTAAAAGATTCAATGATGGAAATCATTTTTATCATGGGAACGTTAGGAGTCAATTCAGTAAATAGGTCCATCAAGCCCGCATTGGTAAGATGGCTGCTGATTTGTTCAAGTGCCTTCGTATGCAACCACCATTGTGATTCCTCTGTCTCCCCAAAATTCATAAAAAGAGTGGCCTCAGTGCACCCGAATATGATGGTAGCCCCATCAGGGGAAATAGCCGTTGTAGAAAAGAAAAAAAAAGAGGCATTGAGCAAAAAATTAAGAGTATGATAAGCAATGATGTAACAAAGATGAAAACAAAGCCTGGAACACAATCATTTACCATTAGCAAATGGAGTAGGCACATTTGGTGCAGGATCAACTATTTGAGAAAGAACGGGCCCATCAGGAGACCAATCCTCATGTAGCCAGCCATGAACTTGATAACATTCAAAGGCCTTAGAGAATTGCCTATGGTAACCAACAATAGCACCCTTGGTCTGATCTAGCACTGCAGCATAGAGAGTGGGGTCCACCATGAATGCCTCCAAGGCTATTCGCGCTAAGTCAAGCTCACCATCATCCTCATGCAATCCATGCTCATCAAAATAGTTCCTACAAAGGAAAAGGTATTCATACGCAAACAATGATATAACGTTAAAGGAACCAAAGTATAAAAGAGCATACCTGTCCACTCGGTACATTATTCCAGGTGGATTTTGGAATAATGTATGCACATGGAAGGCTAGAAAAAGTGTGCTACTACTGTTGTAATGGCTACAAGATGGCAAGCCCCACACATGCGTCAAAGGACGTGTAGATCTAGGACCTTCGAGAGCACCTCCCTCAACTATATATGGTCCCTCGTCTATGTCAACAACAAAGGCTAGCATGCCTCGTGTTGAGCCAAGCAACATGGTCTCAACAATATCATGACTTAACCATTCACTCAAGTGAGACCATATGACAACATTGAAATTCTAAAAAATAAATGATAAAAATGCACCAACATTTGGATGAAACCATATTACATCAGGCTTGATTCGGATGTCATAACGAGGCATGTTTGATTCCAAAGGGCCAAACCACGATAGCACATCGAAAAGTTCAACCACAAGGAGAAAAGGCTTAAGTCCCTTGCATAGAGCCAGAACCTTAGGTAATTAAATTAAAACATGTAAAGCATATAAATTAAAAATAAAATAAAATAAGGAAAATATATAAACCCAACAAATAAATCATATTCAACACATAAAAATACCCCATGAGACAAGAACACTAGTATTCATTTGGTGTATTTGACACTCGCTGGGGAACATTGAGATCCATTAAACAGCAGTTCATTACAAGCAACATGAAACCAACATTCGTAGGAAAAGCATTTAAATCATTTGTTCCAAGAAACATAGCACCACCAAGTAATGAGCATTCCATAACCCATGCCATCCTGAATAACCCTTCAACCCCCCCCCCCCCCCCCCCCCCCCCCCCTACAGCTCACGCTGCAACCTGGCAACTCACTCTGGAAGTAGTGCACGCTATGACATAACTCACGCTAGAAGCAGCGCACACTACGAGAGAGATCACACTGGAATATGTGACCTTTGGGTACTCACGTCTCTAACATTTGAGTCACCATGGCCATACAAGACGCTGGGAACTGCCTTGGGATGGCCCTGTCTCTAGCTCACACTTGGAACTACCCTGGGACAGCCTTATCTCTAGCTTACGCTGAGAATGGCCCTGTTGGGAAAGAATGTGCCCGAGGAAATTTTAGGAATCATGACATAACCATGGTGTTAGTTTTGAATTTTGGTGGGGATTTTTTACCAGTCTCGGTTGCAACCCACGCTGAGGGTTTACACACACCCTACAACCCTGCAACTCACCCTGACGTGCACAGCCCTACAAATCACGTTGGGCATGCCCTGGGTCGCTCATGCTAATTGATCCTTATGCTACCCATACTCACGCCATCGTCCAAAATAGCAACCACAAAAAAATGAGCAAGCCCCAAAACCCCAGTAATGTCCTTGATGCCCAAAATTTACAGTAAAAAAATTCGCAATATAAAACCCAAAATCCAGCAAAATTTTCACTTCGAAATTGTAGCAAAAATGGCAGCCCTAATGGCTCATGCTATACTCACGCTACAATAGAACGACATCAAAAACAAGAACAAAAGAAAACATACCTGTGCAGGGTCCCCGCCCATGATCAAATCCTAGGTTGAGGAAGGCGTTGGAGCAGTCCTTCACTCTCCTCTACAAACACCAAGCTTGTCTACTTCTTCCCTTTGCCTCGTTGGTCTTGCCTCCCTTTGCCCTTCATTTTGCTCATGCTGCCCTACACACCATGTAGTTCACCCTACCCTGTACACCCTGTAGCTCATGCTACCCTGCATGCCCTATAGCTCACGCTACGCTACGCACCTAGTCGCTCATGCTGCCAACACTAACTCATGCTATGCACTTTAAAATTCCTTTTCCACCCCTGGTTCAATTTATTCCACTCTTTTTTTTATGTTGTGCTCTTTATTTTATGTTGTGCCTTATTATTATTATTATTATTATCATTTAGTTTGTTTCCATTTTCATGTTCTCGGGATAGTTTCTTCTTTTTTATGCATATCATTTCTTATGAGGTAAGGCATAAGCAAAAAAAAGCATGAGTAACGAAAAATCTATGAAATCATGAAAATCATAACACTATTATTCACATGAAACATGAATGCCATGTGTGGCCCAGTATGGTCTAAAACTACCATGTGGTCCAGGTATGACATTAAACTACCATTATACTTACATCAGGACGTGAATTAGCTACACAAAGCTAGTTTATATAGCAACTCCCTCATCAAAGAATCTTGCTCACGTTGCTCCTGGTTTAAATTAGCAGGAGCAAGCATACGGACAACAAGAACCTCTTTTCAACGTTGTCTATCAATGGATCACATGAGGCCATAAAAAGAGCGATTAATAAAATCACAAGGATTACGAAATCGCTCTTTTTATGGACCTGAGGTAGCATTGGCAGTAAAGCAAAAGGCACAAAAAGTTCAACCTGAGGTAGCATTGGCAGTTCGTGATGAAATCACAAAGCTTTACCAAGCCGGTTTCATCCGAGCTGTTGACCATGTAGACTGGGTATCTAACATTTTTGTTGTCCCTAAGAAAAATGGTAGTATGTGTATATGCATCAATTTTCGTGATCTCAACATAGCCACTATAAAGGATGATTTCCTACTGCCTAGTATCGATCAACTTGTTGACTCAACTACTGAGCATGCACTGTTATCCTTTATGGACAGATTCTCGGGATACAACCAAATCAGGATCAACCCAGAACACCAACTCAGGACAACCTTCACAACGCCTTGGGGCATATTCTGTTACACAATGATGCCATTCAGTATCAAAAATGCAAGTGCTACGTATCAACGAGCAATGACATACATATTTAGCGATTACATGCTTAATTTGCTCAATGATTATGTAGATGACATTGTGGTCAAGTCTAAAATAACTAACCAACACGTAAAGGATCTAGACTTAGTGCTCAAATGTTGTCTCAAAGATGACCTCAGACTTAACCCAAAGAAATGTGTCTTTGGGGTTAAAACGGGCAAAATGCTTGGCTTCATAGTCTTAGAAATAGGGATACAAGTAGACCCCAATAAGGTTAAAGCAATAACTAGTATGCAACCACCTAGGAACCTCACCGAATTATGTGGTCTACAAGTTAGACTACAATTCATCATACGCTTTATCGCAAAACTAACGGATAAGTTAAAACCCATGCAGCACTTACTACAAAAGAATGTGCATTTACAGTGGACTCAACAGTGCTAGGAAGCATTTGAAAACATAAAAATGGAACTGGCTCAACTACCAATAGCTCATCCCCTGTAAAGTAATAAACCTTTTTACATCTACCTCGCAACATTCGATTCATCTATTGCATCCATGCTTTGCCAAAAATGAGAAGATGGAATCTAGATCCCCGTTTACTATTTAAGCCATGCCTTAATTGCCTACGAACAAAGATACAATGACGTGGAGAGATCATGTCTTGCCCTGGTCTTTTCTTTGAAGAAGTGGTGACATTATCTCTTCCGTAACCAAGTCTATATCATTTGCAAAGATAATGTGCTTCAAGCTATCACTAACAACATCTATGAATCAAGTAGGATAGCGAGATGGAAAGCAATGATCACTGAGTTTGACCTATGCTATGTAACTCAATCCTCCACTAAAGGTCAAGTAATAGTCAATCAATTGACCGCTTCACCAACACAAGATCAAGCGACAATCAATCCCGAATTCCCTGATGAAAGCATTAATAGCATCAACATTGTCCCTGATAACTACGATGCAATCCTTTACTTCAATGGAGCTTCAACTTCCCAAGGAGGAAGTGCTACAGCCATCATAACGTATCCCTCTGGAGAAATTTGACCCTTTTCCTATCGACTAACCTTCCCTTGTACCAACAATGTGGCAGAGTATGAAAGTCTTCTTAGAGGTCTTATAGTAGCACTAACTTCAGGAATTACACGTCTCGTAGTTCGAGGTGACTCACAGTTAGTAATCAATCAAGTCATAGAGGTTTACGCATGGAAGGCTTCTCATTTGCAACCATACTATGACCTAACTAAACACTTGCTGAAATAATTGATCAACATAGATGTGCAACATGTTCCTAGGAACGAAAATACCATCGCCGATGCACTTGCTACACTAGCCTTAAACATGACACCTGAGATGTTCCATGCGTTACGTAGTTCTATAACAAATTATGCCAAACCTATAACTGATGCTCCCGATGAAATACCCATAGCGTCCATTATTACTACATAAGCAATAGACTGGTATGATGACATAAAAGAGTACCTTCTACAAGGTGAACTACCACAACATTTGACAAGTGCCCAAAAGGACGCAGTGCGAAAACGCTCTCAACAATATGCATTAATGGGAGACACATTATGTCGTAGATCCTATGAAGGCATTCTATTAGTGTGCGTTAATAGCATCGATAGTCAAACAATCGTGGAACAGGTTCACGAAGGACTTTGCAGAGGGCATATAGCACCCAAAGTAATGGTAAAGAAAATTAGATGTTTGGGCTACTATTGGCCACACATGGAGTATGATTGCTTCTCCAGGGTCAGGAAATGTAACATTTGCCAAAGGCACAGTAACCTAATACATGTTCCACCTAATGAGTTTTATACTGCACAAATCACATGGTCATTCCAAAGATGGGGATTAGAAATCATTGGGCCGATAACACCACCATCTTTAGCAGGACATAGCTTCATCATCACTGCAACCGAATATTTCAAAAAATGGGTAGAAGCTATTCCCCTTAGGAAAACCATGTCTAAACATGTTTGCAATTTCATATTAGAAAACATAATGACCTGTTTTGGTACCCCGATGACCATAGTCACTGATAATGGGCCACAGTTCAGCAATACATATACTAAAAGCTTCTATGAAAGCCTAGGTATTAAACAGTCATTCTCATCACCATACTACCCATAGAGAAATGGCCAAGCAGAGTCTACAAACAAAACGGTCATTATGGTGCTCAAAAATATGTTGAATCAAAGCAAGAGAAAATGGCACGAGCAATTAATCTATGCATTATGGGCATACCGAACAACGCATCAAACGTCCATAGGTAAGATACCATATAGCCTTTTATATGGGTCTAAAGCTATGTTATCTTTGGAGTTATAGGTTCCCTCATTACGGATAACACTCTCTAGCCTTCTCGATGAAAGCCAAAATAATGAGCTACGCATTGCTGAACTTGACTCGGTGGAGGAAGAAAGGGTATGAGCACTTGATCAAATCGAATGGTGTCAGAGACAACAATGGCGACGTCATCAACACAATCCACATAAGCATCCGATCAAGGAAGGTGACCTAGTTCTTAAGGTGGTCCGCGAACACTCAAATAAATTCTTAGCTAATTGGAAAGGGGCTTACTTAGTCGCCAAGGCATACAATAACAAGGCATTCAAACTCACCGACATGGACAAAAACTGGCTTGCTAATCCTACAAATCACATGTACCTGAAACCATACTATGTCTGATGAGCTTAAGGTATGCTTTGATCCTGGCACCACGACCTAAAACTGATACCACAAAACAGTCCTGGAGCTATGAATTAGAACTAGTACCACAGAATGTCCTAGCATCATGACAGTAAACTAACATCACAGAGCTCTATCTGGTATGACACTAAACTGCCACGCTTGTCCACCAGAGTCCCCTAAGACTATAAACTAGCTTGCCTCTTCATAGTCTACTACGACTATAAACTAGCACTGCATCATCTGCTACAACGATAAACTGGAGACGTCCAAAGGATTATGATGTGAAACTAATCCACAACAGTCTGCTAAGACTACAAACTGGTGACATTATCAACAACCTGGCGTTATTTGAAAAGACATGTTGTTGCAGTCAGCTGTATGTGCTCACCAAAGACCTGCCGCATGATTTGTCACATAGAACTTAATGAAATTAATTTTGTTCAAGATTTTATTTGCCTTGAAACTCCACATGATGGCTCCATTCCATCGGCTATGTTCAAGTTTAAAGCGTTTTGCTAACTGAATCATTTCTGGTTTTCTTGTTCCCTTGGAGTTGTGTTTGCACGATGACATGCTTAAGGCGTTCGTGCACAGATGCACTTCATCATGATGACAAGGTATCACATTCTTCCTAATGCACGCAACTGGGTTAATCAATCCATCCATAAGTACATTCCCAACCCCTGATAAATTCCCTATTTCCCATCATGCCCCCTTATCCTATTCAATTACATCCCCTGGCTACATTGTATCCTACTCACTCGAAGCTCTTGATACACTATTGTACACTGTGATTCTCTAAGCAGTTGCAACGCAAAACACAATGCACGGTACATGATATAGATGCAAGTGCATGAACATGAGCATAGCACTGAAAGCAATCTCTTTTGAAAAGGCCAAAAGGAACACAAAAAGAAAACAAAAACAAATAGAAAGAAAAAATAAAAGAAAAGAAGAAATAAAGGAAAAAAGAAAAAGAACAAAAAGGTCAAAGAGAAAAATGCTCGGAAAAGGTCTTCATAACCCCGTTGACACCATAAACTAAAGACCATTGGCTCTTCTCATACAAGCCCCAGGTGAGAAGGTAATTATCTTGGAAAAACACTCAAGTCTCAAATGATCATGTTGCACATCATCGCATGGCTTTGGATGTTTACAATGGGCTCTCTTAAACATGATAGAAGGGTTCCATTTCTCCAAATAACGCACCTCCTATGCCTTGGTTCCAAGTTTGCTAAACATTGGCTATTGACAAGGATAAAAAACTGGCTTGTTCACATGAGAGCATTCCTCTCATGCAGTTCAAACAATGACACCCTTTGATCAATCCCTAATCCCCCCAGTTACAACCTTCTTTCCTTAAACTAAATTTTCCTCAATCCAATGTACTTTTGAACACAGTGCGATGACATCTAGCCAGGGGCCAACGAACAATGCTTGATACTAGGTCGATCATGGTGTTTTGTACTTCTTTGTCGATGCCTCTCAGGTGGATTCCTCTAAACATCAACAAAGAGGGGCCAATGAAACACCACAAAATTTTAGCTTAATACTTTGAAACGAGAACAACCCTATGCTTCAACATCAAAAGTTCAAAAATCGAACTAAAGTGCATGAATCTTATCATGCACGCCGAGGTCACACTCAAGTCACGCTACCAGCATACGTGCGGTGTGCGTGCGGCGTGCGTGCAACGTGCGTGCAGCATGTGCAACTTCTAGAGCCTTAAAATCAAGATGAAACGGATTGAATACGAGCAATGCAAGATACCTTTGAAGTTCACTAATGATCATTGCAACTCCCAGCCTCCAGAACTTTAGATTTTGGGCCCAAAACCACATAGTCCTGTCATTTATGCCAAAGTCACGCTGAGGTCATGCTAACAGCGTGAGTCCAACATGAGTTAACAAAAATAGCCCAAATCAAGCAGTCCCAAGCCTAGTTTTTGACATGGACTCCAATCCTAGGATAGGCAACAGCTATACTTGAAAACAAGACACAAAAATCAAACTTTGGGCATGAAACCTGACATTTTGGCTCACTCATGCTGAGGTCATGCTGGGGTCATGCTGACAGCATGAGCTACCAAAAGTGGCCTAAATCCAAGTACAAACAGGCTTAAATTAAACATTCATGGCATCCTCAAGGACAGGTAGTAGTTACACTTCAAAAACAAGTCTTAAAGGTGGAATTTTGACACAAAATACATCATTTTTGATCATGCACGTTGAAGTCATGCTGAAGGCACGCTGAAGTCATGCTGAGGTGATGCTAGCAGTGTGAGTCTAGCGTGAACACTAGTAACAACCGAGAAAAAGCACTTTAGACACACGCTGAGGGCACGCTAGGACAAGATCAATGAACACTAGCAACCTTGGTGAAGCAAAAACACTTTCAGTAGCAGTTAGCCCACAGATTCAAAAATTCCAAGTGAGCCAAAGTCAAATTCTCTTATTGTAAATTATTAGTCATTGTAAATTTTTCACATTTTGAGCCAGTCAAGCTCTTATGCTACAAATTGTACATGCTTCTATGGGCATAAGCCAGCTTGAACAAGCTAAAACACATTGTAATATACAATGCATCCAGTCTAGAACATAGTCTACCTACATACATCTAGTTCACACACAGCTATACATTGAACACCTGTCACACGATCTTTTTTTCTCTCATCTCACAGCCATTGACCTCATTCACAAATCCTACTCCTGAGCCTAGCAAAATGTATAAATGCCCTATTCATTGACATAAACGGGGTTGGAAAATTGGAGAAATAAAATCAGCAATCTTGAGCCCAGACGCACGTGATACCCAGTGCCTGCAAACACCTCACATCAGGGCTTAACGTCAGACTTGCAATCCAGACATGCAACTATGTTTTCACCGGTGCACATCTTGTTAATTAATACAAAACAGTTTCATTCTTACCTTCCTTCATACTATTCTGATTCCTTGTTTGCATTACTCTAGTTTATTGTGCATTTTTGCATATATTCTGTTTACGTTTACATGCTATATTAACATTTACGTCTCATTGCATTACGCTTTCCATTTTACACTTTGCGACGATAACCCCAGCGCAAGCCATAGCATACACTCGGGGAAGTCCTTGGTTAATTTGCGTGCAGATCATCCAAGGAACTTTGCCTTCATTTTTTTTCCAGCTTGCCCTCATGCGAAGGCAAGGTTAGCTGTATCTCTCTGGAGATCTTTCGGCGTTCATTTTTTCTCCAGCCTTACGCCGACGATTTTGAACGGTACAGTAGTCATGCCATGAAGGACAAGCTAAAGGGAGCTAACACATCAAGATGTGTCTAGTGCATTACTATAATGGGCATTGACCTAGATGGTGATGTAAACACTATGACCTTCTCAAAAAGAATAGGTGAATGGGACTGTGAAAGAGCTAGTCCAAGGGTCTCTAGCTAGAAGATCATATGAAAGGAGCCCTCATGCTTGGAGCAAGCTTTGAACTCATCCTATTCTTTCTACAGGGGTTCTTCATAGCTTTTTTCCTACTTCATGCTCACTTGTTCAGATGAGCTAGGCTATCATCCACCAGTAGGGCTCTATGAGTGGGATGATGTCAAGTGAGGAGGGGATGTACTCTCATCCATTTAGATGGATAAGTTTGTAGCCTCACTTTGCTTCCATGTTTAAGTAGTCTACGAATAGCCCTACTTTAATCTTTATGCAAATGAATTTGTATTTTTCATCACTTAGTACAACATAGTTTGGATCTTGCCCATGCAGCCTAAGGGAATGCCTTGGCTCTGCCATTATAGGATTCCCAGGGTTGTCAATTGTGGTCTCTTGTTGGATGGAAAACATGGCAAGTGTGCTTGGGATTAACATTGAATATTTTTTGGAATTCATAGATGTAGATCAAGTTGCAAGAGGGAAGGACAAGAGTTGTTGAGTGTGAAAATGGCTAACTTCAATGACTACACTGTCTATGCTGAGAGCTTACTACACTTTCTATGTTGAGGGCCAACTACACTCTCTACCCTGAGAGCTAACTATGCTCTCACTAACAACATCAAGAATTTAGCTAACTATGAAAATGTGTGCTTTGGGGTTTCTATGTGGGTTTCCAAGAGAACCGACAAAGGGGTCCAATCTACACCAACTGGTTAGTAGACAATGCCTACACTTGCCTAAGATCTAGCTACTATCATGCGTGCAGCGAGTCCACAAGAGTGTTGCATCTATGCTAGCCCAAAGCTAGCAATGGTGATGCAAAAAGCATGCAAGACAACCACCAACGGAGTCTAAAAAAGAAATTAGTTCTAGCCCTCCTTCTAGTGCCAGAAACTATGATGATCAAAAAGGTTAGTGGCTGGAACATTGCAGTAGACAAGCATATAGCCTAACCTCAAATCCATGAGAGGGCTTGCTAGAGGTGGAGACAGGATGCCCTGAATGGCCTTGTCGATTGAACAAGAACTTACTAAATGTAATCAAGGTGTAGCATGGTTAGTTGCAATGTTAATGCGAAATAGTGCTAAGTGTTTAAATGGTGTCAACAATGTTAATGGTGTCAAGCGTAGTCAATCTTTTTGGTGAGAATGAGAATGTCAACATGCAGAGACCATCACCCAAGTGTAGTTGTAGGCATGACTATGTGATGAAATAGCAAAAAATGCAAATAAATGCTAAAAATGCAAAGAAAGAGAGAGAGAGAAAAACGGAATACCACCCCAAATAAGATTGAGTGTAGTTAACACCAAAAGGGGTTAGAAGGTATGCAGTGTACAATAGGTGCAGTGGACAACATAGTCACTATCTCAGAAGTGTTTGGCCAAGAAGACTAGTGCTCATCAAGGTGTTTGGATCTGTTGGGTTGGCTACCACAGTGTACCATGGGCTGTGGTGTTCTAGTGGACTACAATGGGCTACGGTGGTCTACATCTTTACTGATATTCCTTTAGTTATCTCCCAATCACTCCTTAAGATTACCAAGTCTCTATTTTGGTAATCCTTAAGTTTTCCAATGCTTCAAATTTTCCAACCCCAAATTTTTTTTTTTTGCCAACCTTGAAAACATCAAGGGCAAGGGTATTTATAGGGTTAGGTTTAATGTGAAACGTGGGGTGAATGACACATGGAAAAGGAGATGGTTGGGACTACACTGTCACCCAACTATGCTTTTCATTGAGGTTGGTGATGTTATGCTTTGCTATGCTCTACCGAACTTAGTGAGATTGCGAGACTGTGACTATGCTACCAACCACATGTGTGTGTGCCAAGAGGACTGTAAGGTACCTAAAAAAATGAGATTTTGGAGACTATGTTCTAAGACTACGCTCTCCACTATCTTGCATGGAGTAGAGCATAGTTACAATTTTAGGGACAAAAGGGAATATAAAAAAGATGCATTTTGCTAACTATGCTTGCCGAAGATGAGTTAGAGCTAAGCTAAGTAGTTTTGCCATGTTGTGGAGGTTGTTGGAGGTTATTCTAGCTAACTACACTCTAGATTGAGGGAGAGCATAGTCCCACACTTAGAAAAAATTGCAAAAACAATGGTTATGTGCTGACTACACTCTCCACTGGAGGTTGACTACACTCCCAACTAGGGATGAGCATAGTCCCAACACTTAGATAAAATTGTAAAAATCAACTTTTGAGCTCACTATGCTCTCCACTAGGTTAACTACACTCTAGGGTAGTGAAGAGCATAGTCCTAGCACTTCAAAAAAAATTGCAACAATTGGCTTTATGATGACACTTAGAAAAAATTGCAAAACTGACTTTTGTGTTGACTATGCTTAACTATGCTCTAGACTAGGGAAGAGCATGGTCTCAAAACTTAGAAAAATCTATGAAAATTGGGCCTTCATGCCAACTACTTTCTCCATGAGAGGCTGTGACTATGCTCTGGGGTAGTGAAGAGTGTAATCTCAACACTTAGAAAAATTTGCAACTTTTGGCTTCATGATTACACTTGGAAAAAATTACAAAACTGGACTTTTGTGTTAACTACACTCTCCACTAGGCTAACTACGCTCTAGGGTAGTGGAGAGCATAGACCCAGCACTTAGAAAAATTTGTAGTCGAGAGGCAATAGTCCAAATTTGGTGGTGTTTCATCAAAAAACTATGCAAAAGGGTAAAAATAGTTTACAATGCCAATGATACAATCAAGCATGCTCCTTCTACCTCTTTGGTAAAAATGATGAAAGACAAGACTCCTGATACAACCAAGGAAGAGGAGTAGTAACCACCACCTCCACGATCCACTCACAAAATAATGTTGGAGTCCCATACTACCTGATGAGTGGCGAGGTATCCCTACACTCCACCATATGAAACGAGCGTACACGTGCAATCCGGTCGAACTCCGCAGACTAAATGCCTTAACGCCACAAGAAACACTTGGGGTTAATCGTTCGTTGTCTTCCCAGGCTTGCTTGTAAGTGTCACGGTGTATGGTTAAGCAAGTCTGAGGTATGTGATTTTTTTGGTATTTTCGGCTTATCTTCTATGCTACCAGGAGAAGGGTTGAGAAAACTAAACTAACTCTAACTAAGATCTAAGTCTAA
>MNCI01001825.1:312194-342576 GCA_015680685.1 Gnetum montanum
CAAGTTCGTCTTTATTGCCGTACACAACTTGGGTTCAGGTTACAAGCTGCTCGAATAAAGAGCCGTTCACTCTAGGACTCCTACTGCGGGCACATGGGGAAAAATTCTAACTCTGGAGTGATCAATCTGCCAGAGCTTCGCTACACTAGCCAGGATTGGGAAATAAGGGGAGTGCCGCCTCTTATTTATAGAAATGGCGGCGCGACGTGATATCGCGTACGCGATATCGCAGGAGAAGACGCGACATCGCGTACACGATATCGCGGCCTAGTGTAAACCGCGTCTCATCACTACCCTTCAACGAATGCACAATATCTAAGAGCAGCTCTTGCATGAGCAACAACAATAAGTAGGAATGAATGGTGATGATCCATCTATGTATTGTTCAACAATTAGTCACCTCAATGAACTAGCTTAAACCATTAACTAAATGGAGGAAGGTGGGCCAATTTTCTCAGCCCAATGAATGCAACTGCCTATGAGATCAAATTCTAGCACTTGAGAGGTAATGATATCTCTCTTACAATAGTAGTAATTCCTAGAAAATCTCTGGAAATTTTGCTACTTTCTCAATGAACCTAGAGGTGGGCAAGGAGGTAATTGTCTTGATGATGCAACACCATGAGTTAGAGACAACAACAAAGGTGGTTGCTGATAGAATTTTTTGAGGTATTGAACACACCTATAGCATCTGTACTAGATGTTTCTACACTCAAAGATGTGCAAACATCTACAGGAATAGTTAATGGTAGATTGAATGCAGCCCAACATGAGTTTTTCGACCAACTAGTGGGAACCGAGCAACCAATGCTGGATGTCTTTGACCTTTTGGAAGCTGCTAGAAGTAAGGGGCAAATGCATTATCATAGATAGGAAACTAAAAATAGCCTGAGCTCAAAACCAACTATAGGCTGCAAAGCTTGCTAAAGTAAGAGCCTGCATTGTTGATCCTGCATTTCTCAACCCTGCATTGACACATGATGAAGCTTTTCAATAGCTTCAAAACAACCTCAACAAGGTTAAGGATGGAAAGGAGATGGCAATCTTTAATTAGTACTTGGCTGATGCCACCATGCATAATATTCAAAAGGCCTTAGACAAAACTCACTAGGAGAATGTAGCTTTGACTGTAAAAAATTATTACCTACAAAATGTTGATGTGCAAAAGCAACAAATGCAAGATGTCATCCATCACTAGTAAGAGCAACTAACCAAAGTGAACAATGAACTAAGAAGATTGGTAGCAAAAAATAGAAATATCCCCATGGAGGAAGTCCAAGCTTTTTGCTAAAAATCTACAAGAGGTAGCCACCTCAAAAAATAAGGCTCTCAAGTTTGAGAGTGTCAAAAATCACTATAGACATCAAGTTGGTATATAAAAAGAAATCAATAAGATACATATTCAGATGACAAAGGTGAAATTTAATATGGCTCTCTAGTAGCTCAAGGAAGGAGGTGATGTTTGCTAGCCTATCTTTGATTAGCTTAATAACTATCACAAGGTGAAGATCTACATGAAGGAGTTGCAGATCGAGGAGATGACGAAGTACATGAAGCTTGCTAATCTTCATTATGCAAATCTAGTAATGTTGACTACTAGATGGCTACGATCTGAATTGGACAAATAGATGGCCAGTTCGTACTTGTTGTACGAAGCTAAGTTCAAGCATCACAAAGATACCAAGCAAAAGCTTGAGGTGGAAAATGCAAAACTTAATCTTATTAGGCAACACTTCATCAATCAACGATCTACAATGAGAACCTGGCTAGGAGAATGAGTGACTATTATGAGCTGTAGAATGTAGTAAAGGCATTTTATGTTTAGTGCAAACTTTTCGCTACCTGGTTTATCAAATGTGAACGAGTTGTTCCCAGCAATGCCCTATCATTGGAATGTTCCCACACTGGCCTACACTCACGATGCAGTGTCAACCATGAATGATCCCACAAGTAACAAGGAGAAGATGAAGGTACTATTGGATGTCTTCCATCTTTCACTAGAAGTTGCAACTGCTAACTACCTCAACCATTACATGCACCTAAACTAGGAGAAGGTTCTTTGGAGCCTTAGGAACCTCCATCATCTAGGACCATTTAAACTTCATCCTCATCTTTACATCATGAAAGGAATTGTAATTGTAATTTTTTTCCTGGCATTCAATTTTCTTGTTCTGAACATCAAAATTTTGTAATGATTGTAAATCCACACACTTGGACACTTAGTGTTTATTTGTATTTGTGTTTGTGAATGTTAGTAGTTAATTAATAATACCATAACTTCTTAAAATTTTGTAAGAAAATTATTCCTCCTTTTGTTCACTCTAGGACAAGTTTTCATTCAGTCATGGGGATATGATGAGTCGTGTTTTCTTGGGTTTCGTCAATGAGGCCTCATTGATGTGGGATTTGATCTGTTGACGTGGCCTTTTCAACACAGTGTCTATTTTTGCCTATAAATACATGTTAACCCATCATGTTTATGGCATCTTTGATCATATTTGTAGTGAAGCTCTTGCAGTTTTCTTGCTTGAAAGTTAGAATATTTTTTCTAAGTGTTCATAGTAGGAGTTAAAGAATGTATGGATCTTTATTCAAGCACTATTGTACCTAAGCACAATAGTATGTGCAGCAATAAAGACAACCTTTCTGATAAACCTTGTACCACTTTGAAATAGATTAATTATTTATTTATGCATTTAATGTTTTATGTAATTTACTTTAATGCTTTAAGTAATTAAGCTAGATTAAATAGCGGTTAATTAAGCACATAAGTATGACCACTTCGAGCATATGCTTGGTACTTGGTAATCCCAGTAATGTTTAACATTTGGTAACCCAGTAGTATTAAATGAGTTTAGGATGTGTACGACAAGTGGGAATAGATGCTTATGTTAGGATTAGCTAGGTGTAGCTAGTTAGATTTAATTAGCAATATAATTATTTTATTTTATACATTATTCTTTACCCTTAGATGACTAAAAGTATAAAATGTAAAAATGATAAAAATCATATGCCTCAATTGCACTTAACCATACCTTTGCATTTCACAAGTGTAATTGGGAAGACAACGATTACAACGGTTAGTTTCACTTCCTAGAGACCAGTGTACTTAGAAGGCTATAAGTCTATAGAATTTGACTCGATCATGCATGAACACTTAGTGATTCATATGGTTGGGCATAGGGTCTACTCACTGATCATCATCTATAGTAGTTAACAAGTATTTGTAGCATGAATTTAAGTCATTTTTATAAAGTATTATTTAAGTGAAATGTACCTATACATAATTCATGACTAGTAATAAGATTAACATTGATTCTTCTCCATTTTAGCACTTTAACTTAAATTAAATTGACTATTTTACATATCTAATCCATTGTTCTGATTTACATTTCCCTCACATTTACACAATAAGGTATTACTTTAATGCTAAGGGTCTTAGCCTGGTAACCCCAAGTCATAGGTTATATTCTACTACATAGTACTAAGTTAAAATAAAAATAATTTTGTAAAAGGAATTTTTAAATTGATCTAATAAATCCAAGGAATTTAAGTGGACATAATTAAAAATTTTAATTCTAACTTCATAACTATTTGGTGAAATGAATGCAACTTGATCTCAAGCATAAACATATGTTCACTTGGTAATCATAGTAACAATTTGCTTAGTATGCTCAATACCATAATGCTTGATAATTCTAATGGTGGATGCATGAGTCTACAAGGTGATAGAGGATTCGATATTATACACTCATCACCCTTAGGCTAATCTAGAACTTAACTCATGTTTTAATTAATTAATAATAGATATAATTCTTATGTCTTCATGTAGCTTACTCATGGTTGCTACAACATCATCTATGATATGCCTCATTTAGGATAACCATACAAACATAAAGATCATTACTAGTGTAAGTGGGAAGATAGCAATTGATGAATCATCAGTTAGCTGGGATGTTACTAATGGCATATCATTAATGCTACATCGCATCTACAATACTCTTGATGTTATATCTCATCTATTTGACAAAAAGTCAATTTTTGTTCCACAATGATATCGTAACTATGATATCATATCTACGATGTCATATATTTGATATCGTAGCACAAGCTGCATCATCATAGATCTGATATTGCAGGATGTGTGCAACCCATGAATACAACACTTGGGTGCACAGATCTAAAGAAGTTTCATTCCACCCTTAGGTAGATTCTTCCAACTTCATTTCATAGTTTTAACAATAGAGTGAATGCCACAATGTGGTGTTGAGTAGTTGTATGGAATATTTATTTGAGTGAAGTATACTTGCGCATAGTTCATGTCTGAAAATAAAGATCAAGATTGTTTTTCATCATTGCAGCATCCACTTAGTTTTACTATTTTACTTAGCATAGTTTCTACTATTTTCTTAGTTTAATCATTTACATTTTCAAGTACTTTACTTTCTTGTTCATTAAAAAAGTGAAATGAGTACAACTAGTTTGGAGTATTTAAGTGTAATCATTTGGTAATCCTAGTAGTGTTATTGCTTGGTTCACCTAGTAGCATAACGCTTGGTAACCCAATAATGGTTACATGAGCCCAAGGTGTGTATGGTAAGCTAGGACCATATGCTCATAACTCTAGACTAGTTTAGATTTACTTCTTGTTGTTAGTTAGATTAAATACTTAATTTTTCTATTATCATTAGGATTAGTTTAAGGTTGCAACAACATCAATTGTCATATGTCTTTCTTTGGACTAAACCATATGTGATAAAGCTACCACTAGTCTAAGTGGGAAGACAACATCTTGCGATCAATGCTTAACAATCTAGATGTCACAACTAGTTCCATCCATGGAATTTGACCAGATTATGTGTGGATGCTTGTGATTCATATGGTTGGGAGTTGGATATTCCACTGCTCATCATTGGCATTGTTGCTAGGGATGGTGCTAGTTATCTAAATTAGTTGTATCATAAATGATTGTTGTTAAGGTATTAATGATTTATCTATTAGAAAATATTAATTCATACACATTAAAACCATGTCTTCTTCACATAGCATCAATAATGCATGATATAATGAAAACACTAGTAGAAGAAATGATAGGAACTATACTAAGGAAAACTGGAGTAAACAACCACAAGCAAGGGTTTCATATGCTTAATTAGACCCTTACTACACTCAAACACTATGTTTAACTAATGCAAATAATCCGAGATGAGATAAATTCCTAGAACAATGAGGACCTCAAGGCTTATGACTTCTTCCAAACCTAGAAGAGATACATCAAGGGATGAAACAGGAAGATATAGCAACCATGGTGATTCTCCTAGTTTCCCATCTTCCTCTTCCTCTTCCACATCTAGTTTTGATGAAGATGAATGTAGGTATAGAAATAGGGATCAAGATGAATATAAATGTAGAAATAGATGAGATCATCAGTGTGAGCATGAACAAAATCATCATAATTAGACAACTAGAAATAGACATTATTACCATGACAAGTCTGCTGATGATGAACCCTTGTTGGCTACTAGGAGCACGGTGCAGACAATGAAGATAATTAGAATACCCCACAAGCATGAAAGGGAAAGTTTCATCAAGAGACTTGATATGAATAACATCCCTAAATTTTTGGGAGCCTATAACTATGATATACAACATTACTAACAATCCTTCCATGATGCATGTGCCTTGCAGAACATTGAGAGTAAGTGGCAAAAGCTTCAGCTCTTTCCTAGAATACTAGTTAACGAAGCTAAAAGTTGGCATAGATTGTTGGAACTAGATTCAATCCATCAATGGCCCACAATTCTAGAACTCTTCAATGAGAAATACCAAACCTATGTAAGAGTGTCCAATCTAAGGAAACAAATCGAAGGATGAACGTAAGAAAAATATGAATCCTTGGACATGGCCTTGGATAAATACTATTCACTACTACATAGATGTCCAAGCCATGATTTCTCTCAAAAGGAGTATCTTTTCCACATCATAGATGGACTTCGTAGTCAAACAAGATAGACCCTTGGGATTTATGCCCAAGGTTGGTTGTCTAAATTGAAAGCCCATCAGATACAAAGGCTAATCAAGTGGATGGCAAAAGAAGAAGGAAAGCTATGTAAACTAGTGAATGTAATTAGGATCCAACTCTTCAAAAGAAGGGGGTCCATATCTATGATGAGGAAAAGGAGGTAACTCTTGACAAGGCGATTTCACAAAAAACCCTACTAGTACAAAAGTTTATTGTTGAGCTTGAAGTTAGGATAGATAAGATGTGGAAGTTAAAAAATGATAAAGTTATGACCTATGTGAAAACCATAGAGGAGAGAGTACCACAATAAGAATATAGTTAGCAAAGCAAGAAGATGAAAAAGAACAAAGAAATACGTAGAAACACTTATTGGCAAAAAGAAAAAACAACTATAAGAGAAGAGGCTGTAGACTCAACCACAAAAAAGAATGATGGATGTGACATCTACCTATATGACCATCCAAAGGGCTATTTCCCAGTCATGTTACATCTACATGAGTATTGGGCTTTTGCTTTGAATCCCAAGTTCATACAAAAGCAAATGCCTAGGAAATTACCTTACTCACAAGCAAATTATAGACAATCCTACAACCAACCGTACTATCCTAGTGGGACTTCTTACTAGCCTCAACACTACTATCAAATGCAATGGAAAAACTCATAGTCATGAGGGAGGCCATCATCAAACCAACACTATCCTTACTACCAACCAGACCCATACGGATATTATGTTCAACAACCTATTTCTCTAACTGATCCTAACTCCTCTACCTTAACTCACTACTACCACTCTCCTAAATATCATCAACCTACAGCATCCCCTGCAGGATCACCATCCCAAACCTCTTATCCTCCATGACATCCTCAATATTCTCATACTTTCCTCCACCATATGTCACAACCAAAAACACAAGAATGATTGGCCCCACAACATCAATGGAAGAATGTGACTTGTGCTACAAACATATATGTAAATGATAATGCTAGTGGATCTCAACCACAATCTCAAAAATGTCCTTTCTTTAGGAAAATTACCACACCTAAGCATAAAAATCATAGACCTACTGGCTCATCAAAACTAGCACAAGGCTAGCCGGGTGTAACACCCTTCCTCACCAGAACAATATCTTCCAATCCTATACAAGAGCCAACACCCATTACCACTCAAGTGAAAAAACACAACAAATAAACCTATCTTTGTGGAGAGACAAGCAATTCCATGCATTACTGCTGAAAGCAAAGTGTGCAATTATGGACCAACACTCAGAATGTCAACACAATTACCATTTCAATCCACAAAAGCAACAATAAACAACCAATGTGTGCAACCAAAATAATAGAGGTGACCAAACCAAAAGACACCCTATGACCACTAACTAAGAATCAACTATCTAACACATGCATGAAAATATCTGAAACACTTGCTAATTCCCAATCTAAGAAGATGACTCCAACTAAGGGCCCAAAAACAAAACAATTAACTCATAGTCATACACCAAAGGGAAAAGAAAATAGAGACTTAAATGATCATAACTCTACTACCATTAAAATTATATGGGATAATAATTGAAAAGTTACATTACTAAAGATGGTTAGTAAGCCACCTACAGTGTATGACCTAGGTGATTTAGGGAGCATTTCCAAACACTCACCCATGTATTTAGTCATGGGGAAGATACTTTACTTTGATTTTGGAATTAATAAGTGATTTTTCCATTCTTTGTGTTTTATAATTCTTTTCATTTTTCATGTTCTTTAACATTTTATTATTCTTTTATACTTTTCCATTCTCCAATTTTTCATATTCTTTTACATTTTTCAATCCTTTCACATTTTTCAATTCTTTAAACATTTTTCATTCTTTACACTTTTTCCAAATTTTTACTATCTTTTCCATTTTGTTCATACTTTGTTTTCAAATCCTTTGTATATAATTTTTACTACTATTAATAGATCTCACAAATAAAGGCAACATGTAGCCCAATGCTATAAAGATTTTGCTATGTTATCAAATCATAAGGAACTAATTGTATATATAGTGAGACCATAGAATCCATCCATCCATTCCAATAATAAGAGGCTCTTACCATGGCCATAATGATATTCTCTCCATCATAAAACTAAGAATAAATCTATGATCATTAAGCTTGGATAGAAAAATGAAGAACCAAGTCGAAATGTAAAAGGTGTGACATCAAGGGGAATTTGTGGATTTCCTCAAATTGTTACTTTGAGTTCTATCCTATTGCTAAGAAAGTATTATATCCTTGTAGATCTAAAGAAAAATAGATGTAAGAGTATAATAAGTACTACCTTACCATGTCATTGGAAAGACATGTTACCCATGCCCCAAGGTAGTCCTCTAGTAATGTTAACAAAGTTAAAAATAAAACTCATGCACATAATAAATTTTTGGGGTTCCCATTGGAAAGTCATGTTACCCATGCCTAAAGGTAGGTAGCTTCTTAGGAATATAAATAATAATCATAAGAAATAATGTAATGAATAAACTCCTCCCTTGGACAATACGCCAAGTGGTGATGCTCCTTGTAACAATGGTAGTCTTACGATTGTAACTCTTAGAGATGAAACAATGAGATGTCACTAGAAAGTGGTTTGGACTTAGTTTGCATTTTGAAAAGAAGGGCTAATAATTATCTTAACCATCAATAACACACAAGGATTCATTATGCCTATGGTAAGATACCTCACATTCCAATTTAGCAATCCATTCTATAGTCCATCTCATCTCACTATATATTTAATCACAACTTGTGGTTTTGTATAATATAGCATTATTCTCCCAATTTGGCAATACTAACATGTGTGTTTTTCTAAATAGGTATGTCTTAAATTCAACTCCTTGAGTTCCTAAGAACACTTTTAGGCATGGTTATACAAGGGCATTAAGAATTGGAGCCTGCTTTGGGGAGGACCCACTTATATAACTCTTGTATTTCATACTTGCCAAGCAATTCCACATCATCATGTGCCTTTCAAAACATCTAATAAAATTTCCATATCATCTAATAATTTTCCCATACATCAGAAATTCATTATCCATTTCTTATCCATACTATAAACTTTCATTACTCAAGATTCCTTCTTCATAAACCTTGAACACTAAATTGTTGAAAATTGTGCATCACTCATGTCCATGATCCTCTACACAAGCTTTACATGTTCCAGACATTCCATTTAACTTATTTTTTCCAAGAAAAATCAATGAAAACTTTGAACTTTTTAATGGCAACGTCATAGTTACAAGGTCATATCTACAATGTCATGCATATAAAAATAGTATATATATGTGCAAAAGTTAGTATAATTTTTTGTTTGTCTCAATTGTAGCAAGAAAGGTTTTTGTAGTTTTTCCACAACCCTCTTGCACACTAGCTTCCAAAGGCCATAACTTCACCCTCANGCCCTCTTGCACACTAGCTTCCAAAGGCCATAACTTCACCCTCATAGCTCTTATTTCCAAAATTCTTCAATCCTATTAATCCTAAAGCACTCAACTTAGTTATGGGGGTGCATTGCATGATACAAGAAAAAAAATTTGAAAATTTGAGCCAAAAATTCCTAATGCTTGGAAGATATTATAAAGGGTAAGTACAAGGAGATAATAAGAACCTTAAAGTTAATCAATCATACTAAGGCTAGAAAGATTCAAATAATACTCCTAATAGACCATGTCCACTATTTTAGGCCATAATAAGGAAGGAAAACAATAGAAGGCCATAGGTGATTAAAAGATATAACACCTAAATTTCTCTAACTTTGCAATCATAATATGACAAGAACTTGATCTAACCAAGGCTATGAGCAAGATAGAAAAGTACTAAGAATTTATAGGAACACGCTAATAATTTCAAACCCTTATTGATTGTAGATGGTTCTAAAGAGACCACTAGAAGAAGGACCTTTACAACACAAAAGTTATAAAGATGTAACTCCAAGTGTCTCCATTATGGCCCACACTAACCAACAGTGATGAATGGTACTTAGGAGAAATGTACCAATTCTGGTAAAGTAAATAGGCTAATGCAATAGTTAACACTGAGGAAGTATCTATGTCACACTCAGTAGAGGAACCAAATGGAAAAGAGGACAAGGATAGAAGAGAAAAAACTTTAGATGCTCCTAAACAAATATTAATTCTAGAAGCCTGACAATGAAGGGAAGAACTTGATGGAAGAGCCACCACTGCTTGAAATATGAACTACATTAAGCCATCTTAAACTCTTTTCTTCTTTTGTCATGTAACTATGTAATTTTTGTACACACCACTGCAACACTCAAATTTATTCAGTAGTTAGAGTCAGTCAATAATCTCGTACCTTGTCAATTCTGTAAAGAAAGCTTGGTCCTCTCCTATTAACTCAAGGACAAGTTTTTAGTTAGTTGTGGGGGTATGATGAATCATCAATTGGCTAGGATATCACTGATGTTATGTCACATCTATGATATCATTAATTCTATCTCTCATCTATTTGGCAAAAAGTCAATTTTTCTCCTCCAATGATATCATAACTACGATATCATATCTACAATGTTGTATATTCAATATCAAGCACAAGCTACGTCCTCCTAGATCCAATATAGTGGGATGTCAGCAACTTATAAATACAACACTTGGATGCACGGATCCAAAGAAGTTTCATTCTATCCTTAGGTAGGTTCTTGCAGTTTCGTTTCATAGCTTTAGTAATAGAGTGAATGCCCACAGTGTGGTGTTGAATAATTGTACTGAATCTTTATTCGAGTGAAGTGTACTTGGCCATAGTTCATATCCAGAAATAAAGAACAAGATTTCTTTTCATTACTTAGTATAGTTTCTACTATTTTCTTAGTTTAATTATTTACATTTTCAAGTACTTTACTTTCTTGTTCATTAGTAAAGAAAAATGAGTATGAGTAGTTTTGAGTGTTTAAGTGTAATCATTAGTAATCCTAATAGTGTTATTTCTTGGTTCACTTAGTAACATAACACTTGGTAACCCAGTAACAGTTACATGAGCCCAGGGTGTGTACAATAAGCTAAGACTGGATGCTCATCACTCTAGGCTACTTTAGATTTACCTTCATGTTGTTAGTTAGATTAAATACTTAATTTCTCTATTATCGTTAAGATTATTTTAAGGTCATAACAACATCAATTATCATATGCCTCACTTTGAACTAAACCATATGTGACAAAGCTACCACTAGTCCAAGTGAGAAGATAACATCCTATGATCAATGCTTAACAATCTAGATGCCACAACTAGTCCCATCCATGGAATATGACCAAATTATGCATGAACACTTGTGATTCATATGGTTGAATGTAGGGGTACCCACCACTCATCAGCAATCTATGATTATTGATGAAGTGCATTTTTCATCTACAACAATGTTTGATACCCGACATCGGAGCCTTGATGTCGAAGCCCAGATGTGACGTCAAGTATCTGACATCATGGGGTATACACCAGCCTATAAATATAGCACTTGGGCTCATGACTTCCAGTCAATTTTGAGTCAATTTTTCATAGTTTTGTTAATAAAGTACTCAAATTCTTGCAGTTTTATTCCGTAATCGTAGAGAATAGTCAGTGAATGCCCACAGAGTCGCTCTGAGTCAGTTGTACGATGTCTTATTCAACTAGCAATGTACCTAGACATATTCCATGAGTAGCAATAAGATTGAGATTGATTCTTATTTATTGCAACACTTTGACTTGGATTAGATTTACTTTCCATGCAATTTACTTTTCATGTACTTAGTTAATATTTACAGTTTCATGCATGTTAATTAATTAAGCACATAAGTACGATCACTTCAAGCATGCGTATGACTCTTGGTAATTCTAGCAACACTTAACGTTTAGTAACCTAGCAGTGTTATATGTGTTCAGGATGTGCATGGGAAGTGGGATCAGATACTTATGTTAGGGTAGTTGATTATTAATTAGAAATTAGATTAGTTGAATTGATTATAAATTGAGTTTCAACCTATTATTAATCATAGAACAATAAAATATAAAATAATAAAAATCATATGCCTCACTCTGGACTAAACCATACATGACAAAGCTACCACTAGTCCAAGTGGGAAGACAACAAACTATGATCAAAGCCTAACAATCTATATACAACAACTAGTTCTTCCATAGAATTCAACCAGATCATGCATGAACGCTTGTGATTCGTATGGTTAAGCGTAGGGGTACCTCGTCACTCATCATTAGCACTGTTATCGAGGATGGTGCTAATTATCTAGATTAGTTATATTATACACAATTGCTATAAAGGTATTAATGATCTATCTTTTAAAAAATATAAATATTTCAAGTAAAACCATGTCTTCTTCACATAGGACCAAGATTGCATCACATGATAAAAGCACTCATGAGAGAAATGATAGGATATATGCTGAAGAAAATTGGAGTGAACAACCTCAAACAAGGGTTTCCTATGCCCACTTAGACCCTTACTACACTTAAATACTACGTTCAAGTAGTGTAGAAAATCCTAGAAGAGATAAAATAAGCCCTAGATCAAGAAGGGATTCAAGGCCTAGGACCTCCTTGAAACATAGACAAGATAAATCAAGGGACCATGGGAAGAACTATAGGAGCCATGGTGATTCTCCCAATTCCTCATATTCCTCTTCCTCTTCAACATATAGTTCTAATGAAGATGAACATAGGTATAGAGATAGAGCTCCACTACGAGGTCAAGATAAAGAAAGGAATCAAACCCAATGGCAAAATCAAAGACATCACAATGAGCATAGACAAGATCGTCACAANCGGCAAAATCAAAGACATCACAATGAGCATAGACAAGATCGTCACAATCAAACGAATAGAAATAAAGCTTTTAATCACAACATGTCTAATGACGATGAACCCTTATTGGCCACTAAGAGCCTAATGGAGATCATGGAGGTAGTTAAGATACCTCACAAGCATCGTAGGGACAATCACTTACCTAGGCTTGATATAAACAATATTCCTAAGTTTGTGGGAGGTTATGATTCTAACCCACAACATCATCTACAAGCCTTCCATGATGCCTATGCCTTATATAACATTAAAAGTGGATGGCAAAAGCTTAAGCTCTTTCCTACAACATTAATCAATGAAGCTGAAAGTTGGTATAGATCATTGGAACCAAGTTCCATTCACCAGTGGTCCACAATGCTAGAACTTTTCATCAAAAAATACCAAACCCATGTGAGGATGTCCAACCTGAGGAAACAAATCCAAGAGTGGAAGTAAGAAAATCATGAACCCTTGGAAGTGGCCTTGGAAAGATACTTTTTGCTACTACATAAATGCCCAAGCCATGGTTTCTCTGAGGAAAGGTAACTTTTCCACATCATCAATGGGCTTCGTAATGAAATAAGGGAGATCCTTGGGATGTATGATCCAGGCTAATTATATGAGCTACAAACCCATTAGATCAAAGAGTTAATCAAGCATGTGGTGAAAGAAGAAGGAGAGCTATATAGATGAGAGAATGTAGAGGAAAATAATTGGGATCCAACTCTACAAAAGAAAAGTGTCCACATCTATGATAAGGAAAAATAGGTAGCTCTTGATGAGGTGATTTTACGATAGACCTTGCCAATACAAATTCTATCATTGAGATTAAAGAAAATTTGGATAAGATGTCGAAATCAATGAATGAGAAAGGTAAAACTTGTGAAGAAATCGTAGAGGGAAGAGTAGCACAAAACGAATTAAGTGATCACAACAAAAGGAGAAAAAAGAACAAAGAAACAACTAGGGACACTTTTCGGCAAGAAGGAAAAATGGCCATAGAAGAAGAGGCTATAGAATCAACCACCAAAGAGGATGGTGGATGTGACATTTTCCTATATGACCATCCAAAGGGCCATTGCCCAGTCTTGTTGCATCTACATGAGTATTGGGCAGGGGCATTAAATCTAAAGTTTGTACTGAAGTACATGCCCACGAGATTTCCTCTTCAACACAGTAATTTTAGACAACCCCAAAATCAACTATACTATCATGGGAGTACTTATTACCAGCCTCAACACTAGCATCAACTGTAGTGGCAACAACCACAGTCATGGGGGAGGCCACCACCAAACCAGCCCTACCTTTACTACTAGGTGAACCCATATGAATATTATGTTTAAAAATTTGTTCTCCTAACTAGTTCTACTTCCTCTACCTCAAATCACTACTATCACTCTCCCAAATATCAACATCCTACAACATCTTATATGAGATCACCACCTCACACCTCTCACCCTGCATCATACCCTCAATATTTTCATGCTCACCTTCATCATATGTCACCTCCAATAACACAGGAAGGTTCAGCATCACAACATCAACAAGAGAAGACCACTTGTGCTACGAACATACACATAAATGATAACACTAGTAGATCTCAACCAAAGTCTTGAAAACATCCCTTCTGAACGAAAGGTCATAAGTCGAAGCAAAACACTCATGGACCTACTACATCACATGAACAAGCATAGAACCAATGTGATGCAACAACCTTCCTCACAAAAATGATGTCTCCTAATCATACGCAAAAGCCAATAACCATCACCACTCCAACACAAGACATAAATGATAAACCTATCATTGTGAAGAGATAGAAGAATCCATGCATCACCAATAATGATAAAGGGTGTAGTTGTGGGCTAGAAGTTCAAAATATTAACACAACCTCTATACCAACCCACCATCAAGTTCAGGAGCAAGTGTGTGAGAAAAAGCTAGTCTATGTAGTAGCCACTAAACCAAAAAAACACCCAGTGGATTGAAAATGAGAATATAAAACTATCTCAAACAAGCATGGAAGTAACTAATTTTCTTATCAGTTTTGGAATTTCCTAATTCTTCATATGTTTTTCCATTTGTTAATATTTTTCTTTTCTTTATATTTTCTCTTTTCTTGAGTCATTCTCTTTATGTTTTATGAATGTATTTTATGTTTTTATTAATAAAATTACCAAGTCATGATGCAAAAGTCAACACTATGTTTTGGGTTTTTTGTGCTATGCTATCAAGATGATTGGGTAAGTAATTGCGTAAAGCAATGAGACCACCTCATCCATCCCTCCAGTTCTTTGAATAAAAGGTCCTTTTCATGAAAACAATTTGGTTCTTCTTTTATGAAACTAAAATTAATCAATGATCATTGTACCTTGAAGAAAGAGGAAATGACCAAGTGGGAATGGCAAAGGGTGTGACCTCAAGGGGACTTGTTCTCTTCTTGACTTCCTTCATGTGGTTTATGACTCCTCTTGGAATGCATCATCACTCCCCCGTCGACCAATAAAAAGTAAGCTCTATCTTTACATGGTGTGGTTCCCATCCAAAAAGAAAAAAAATAAAAATAAAAAAACACAAAAAAAAAAGATAAAAAAGGAAAAATATAAAAAGAAAAAAAATAATAAACAATAATGGAAATTCAAATAACACCCCTTAGATACAATAATGGGCTACAACCATTGGTTATGGGGCTAGAAAGACATGTTACCCATGCCTGAAGGCACCCCTCCAACTAAGGCCCTTGCTTTTTTCTTCTCTTTTCTTCTTCTTTTGGAGTGATGATTATTCTTTCAGGTGGTCGTGGACTCATGGTGGTTGGTAGGATGGAACACATCAATGTGAGGTCACTATTCATGGTATACACTTATTCTAAACTTGGATGGATAGGTATGTTGATCATTTTAATCACATGTGTCACAAGAACCTATTGTGGACATGGTCAAGTACCTTACATCCTAATCTCTCCAATCCCTTCTCATTCCATTATTCACCTCACTGCTACATTGGATTATGAGCCTTTTGCTTTTGTGTAGTATAGTGCAACATCCTAACCATGGTAATTGTATGTTCTTTGGAATAAAGGAATGGTCTACATTTAACTTCTCAGGTGTTCACGGACATCTATAGAAGTGGTTATGTAAGAGCATTGTGGCAAGACCCTACTTTGGGGAGGACCCACTTACATAACTTTTTTTGATCATGGCTTTGAACTAACCTTCACATCTTCTAGAACATCAATGACAATTTCTCTGAATTTATGCATGATTCTGGGACTACTTCTCATATTTTTCATTAATTTTTTCTACTTTTCTATTTCCATATCCATTAATATTTCTTGGTCATCTTCTGAATTAGATCTTTGGTTTCAATTATTCAAAAACCTATGTGCTTCTAGAGTTACACTTATTAGTCATGGGGGCTAGGGATGCCTACTTTAAAATTTTCCAACATCCTATTTTTGAACATCATGATAACTAGTAGTAATTGATCAAAATAACGTGAATAGCTTGATGATTTTAGTTACCTCATAGCCTTGGGCATAGTATGCTATAATCACCTTGTGCTTAAAAGAAAACTAAGGGATCTAAAAAGGGTTAATTATTAAGGAAAATTTCCCACAACTCATGTTGATCCTTTGGTAACTGTAGGTGATGCTAAAAGAAACACCTAAGAAAGAAGGTCTTTTGCCAAGCACAAAAACGAAGCCAAGAGAGGGACAACAGAGGATATGACCATGGGCAAATCATAGCACATACAAGATAGCAACTCAAGCATCACATGTTTGCTACATCCATGGGATGATGAGAAGAAATTTCAGTCCATCCTTTAAGAATATTTTGCATAACCAGAGAAGCATCAACATAACAATCAAGGTTAAAAGTTTGCCACCACTAGTGAAATCAAGGAGAATCATCTTTAGTGGATTCGTGAAGACATTTACAAATTTTGTAATCTTCAATGTCTATCCAGTCTTTATGTCACTTTGTCATTTTTTATGCATCCACTTGAATAAAATTTTGTAATGCGACACTTAGAGTCAGTCAATAGTTTATATATCAGTTAATAATCCCATACATTCCCAATATTTTGTAAAGAAAGTTTGGCCCTATCCTATTAACTCAAGGACGAGTTTTTATTCAGTCATGGGGGTATGATGAAGTCCATTTTTGATCTGCTCCAACTTCGAGTATCCAACATCAAAGCCTAGATGCAACGCCAGGGATTTGACATCGCAGCATATACACCAACCTATAAATATAGCACTTAGGCTCATGATTTCCAATCAATTTTGCATAGTGTTTCATAGTTCTATCAATAAAGTATCCACATTCTTGTAGTTTGATTCCATAATCTTAAAGAATAGTCAATGAGTGCCCAAAGAGTGGATCTAAGATAGTTGTACGAAGTCTTATTAGACTGGCAATGTACCTGGACATATTCCATGAGCGGCAATAAGATCAAGATTGATTCTTATTCATTGTACCACTTTAACTTAGATTACATTTAACTTCCATGCAATTTACTTTCCATGTACTTAATATTCTTATTCTTAGTTAATATTTACATTTTCATGCATGTGTTTAATCACATAAGTACGATCACTTCAAGCATGCATATGACTCTTGGTAATTCTAGCAACACTTAATTTTTGGTAACCCAATAGTGTTATATGTGTTTAAGATGTGCACAGGAAGTGGGATCGGATACTTATGTTAGGGTAGTTGATTATAAATTAGAAATTAGATTAGTTGAATTGATTATAAATTGAGTTTCAACCTATTTTTAATCGTAGAACAATAAAATATAAAATAATAAAAATCATATGCCTCACTCTAGACTAAACCATATGTGACAAAGCTATCACTAGTCCAAGTGGGAAGACAGCAAGCTGCAATCAAAGCCTAACAATCTAGATACCACAATTTGTTCCATCCATGAAATTCGACCAGATCGTGTGTGAACTCTTGTGATTTGTATGGTTGAGTGTAGGGGTACCTTGCCACTCATCAACTATCTAATGAAACTATTAATGATAATTCTACTATTATTATACAACAAAAACCTCTCTAATTTACTCTTGAAGAAGTTACAGAGGATATTAAGACCTAGCATCTAGCAAATCTATAGATTTAGATGGTTTTAATGCATAATTATTAAAGTGTGCAAGACCTACTATTCATAGAGAAATCTAACATAGCTTAAATTTAATAATGGATCAATCATTAAATCAACATTGGAAAACTAGCAAATCTATCTTGTTATAAAAAAATGAAGATAAGAATAATTTGAATGATTATCAAATTATTGTTGTGAGCCATATTTTTATGAAGTTATTGAGAACTCTACTAGGAAAGAGAATTAGTTCTTATAATGAAGTTAACTACGTCAAGGCAAGCTGTTAAACATATTTCAGAAAAAATCACTCCACTATTGATAACTTAGTTACTCTTAGACACTACATGAAGTTTGTAAAACTACCTAATAAAAAAATTATTTGTTTAATTGATTTTCTAAAAGCATATGATTCAATCATTCATACAAAACTATGGTTGCACATGCATAAAATTGGTCTTCATTTAGATTTGATTATAGCAACTCAAAGATTGTATGAGGAAGTTATTATTGAAATTATAAATAATAATTCAAGGAAAAATTTCAATTCCAAAGAAAAATTGAAGTTAAGCAAGGTTGTTCATTTTCTTTAACTCTCTTTAGTATCTTTATTAATGAAATGTAAAAATGGTTATACAATAGGCAAGATAGTTATGTTATCAAAATTGGATGTTAAGTAGTGAATCTCCTTGTTTTCTTTTTTGTATGTAGATGATGCTACCTTAATCTCCACTACTATAAAAGATATGCAAAATATGTTTCAAATTTTAAAAAATTAGTGTTGCTCATTTGGTCTTTAAGCGAATGTGAATAAAAACAAATTGATGATCTGGGATACAAGAAATACCCATTGTAACTTATATTTTGAAGATACCAATGTGCAAATAGTAAACTCCTTTAAATATTTGGGTCTCATTTATACAAACAGTTACATGTAGACAAAGTGCATTAAACAAAGAATAGCATGAATTTTCAAAGCTCTATATGCTTTCAAAAATAAAAGTAAGAATTTCGGGCTTTTGGATTAGAAGGTTAGAAAATAAAATTTTCATACTATCATCTATCCTAGTGTATTATATGGATGTGTTATTTGGGAACTTGGACTCAATGATAAATTTTGAAAATATATTGAAAGAATGTGAAACACTTTTCTTCTCCATGAGTTAAAGGTGAAGATGCTAACAACTTACTCAAGGTTATTATAGGAAAGTAATTTATTTCCTTTAGAAGTAGAAGGTTGTGCCAATTCATTACATACACTCATAGTCTACATATTTCAAGGTAAGAAAAATTCTCTAAAGCAGTTCTTGAGAATTTGCAATATTATAGTTAGTATTTTCATGGGATGCAACAGTTGAGAAAATGGAATATCTATTAGGAGTACATGCAGCAAAATCCTAAGCATATTTGTCAACTAGTCAAGCAAAAAGTTTTAACACAAATGTGGTCTAATGTGGAAGATAATGAGACAATTTCATTTAGACTATGTTAGATTTAATAAACTAGATGCATAAGCTCACTATCTCTTGGCTACTATTCTAATCAAGTATTCTAATGCTATAAAAAACACTTCCCTTTATTTCTCATGATCATAGAATTAAAAGGGAAAGATGGATTCAACTCCCATAAGAAAAGCACATTTGTAGGTTATGTAGGTTAAAAGCCCTCAAAGAGTGTGTTTTTTTATAGTATTGTGACTACCCATTTGAGATAGCATTATAATTTTTTAGCAAAAAACTTCTATGATTTGTTTTTGCTACCTCCATTGGTGCTTGGTCAATTTGTAAAGTTTATGTTTATTTTTCATGAAAATGTAATATTTGTCTAATAGATCCTATGGGACATTGGACATAATAAAGCTTCAATTTGAATTTCAATCTCAAAGAAACTAAATGTTATTGCTAGTCCATCTATGAATTACAACATGATCTAATTTATGCATGTAGATTGTATGGTAGAGTTGGGCATACTCACCACTCATCAATTATGAAAAAAGGATTTTGCAATCATTTAAATTTGTGTGTATTTTACATAAAATAACTTTTTCAATCATTAATGATGAGTTTTCATTGATTGGCTACATTGACAAGGCTCATTGATGCAGTCGACCGCATCAACAAGGCCTCGTCCACAAGGCCCAATCAATGCATTTTGACCTGCGTCAATGATGCCTCATTGATGCAATGTCTATTCATCACCTATAAATACACATCTACCCACCACATTTGGGAGTCTAGATTTCAATTGTAGCGAAGCTCTTACATTTTTTCCATCTGAAAGTTAGAATTTTTTCCTTGAGTGCCCGCAGCAAGAGTCATTAAGTGTACGAATCTTTATTCGAGCATTGTTGTACCTGAGCATGATAGTATGTGCGGCAATAAAGATGAGCTTTTTGATAAACCTTGCAACACTTTGGATGGATTAGCTCTTTTTATTTATGCATTCAATGTTTTCAATAATTTGCTAATTAGTTTCAATTATTTCGCAGTCATTTTCTAGCAATTAAGTTAATGAGATTATTGAGCTAGATAGGTTCGCTTGAGCATAACATGTATTCACTTGGTAATCCTAGTAATGTTATTGCTTGGTATGCCTAGTAGCGTAACGTTTGGTCACCCAGCAGTGGATACGTAGGCTTATGACATGTATGAAAAGTCGGAATAAATACTTATGTTAGGATTAGCTTAATAATAGTTAGTTAATTAAATTAGATTACTTAATAAAATTCCTTTTACCTACATTTTGAGCACCCAAAACATAAAACATAAAATGATAGAAATTGGATGCCTTAGTTACACTTAACCATACCAACATGCATCACAAGTGTAATTGAGAGGACAATGATGGACCTTAAGGCTAGGTTCACTTCTTAAAGGGCTAGTGCACTGGAAATGATAAAGTCCACAGAATTCAACCGAGTCACGCGTGAACACTTTGTGATTCATATGGTTGGACATAGGGGTACCTCACCACTCATCATTGGCATCATTGTTAGGGACTTTGTTTATGGAATGTGCACTAGTTAGGTCTAAGTGAATACTATTAATATCATTGTACAAACCTAAAAGTCTATATCATTCCTACTATACATAAATTATAAAAGGACACTAACAATTTCATTTTTCCTTAAAAAATGTCTTCTTCTTCTCTTAAGCATGACCATACTAAACCACTAGTCCCAAAAGAATGCAAAGTGGTATACACTCATCTAGATGAGTTTGTATCAAATTTCACCTTCATCCTACATCAAGATGAACAAATGCAGTGGCGTGATATGGAGGGCAATGTTGTTTTTCCCTTCGATAGATCTATGACTGGAATGCTAATTAAAATCCTTAAGAAGTTGGGCATAGTAGATCTTCATGAAGAGTAGGTTGTAGATGGATATGACACTCAGAACTATCATCCCACTGAAACACAACGTATGTGGGATAAACGTCAGGAAAGAATCCATGAACCCACAAAGGGGAAACATTTCACTAACCCCTTGTTCCTACTAGATCAAGAAGACAATGAGGACCCTCCTTTGGAAGGTTCTCAACATGAAGATTCTCCACCCCTGTTAATGATGGTGAGGGTGTGAACTTGACCCTATGATCAACTATTCATAAACCGGGTTCAAGGAAGAGTGATAGCCAAAGTAGGAACTCAAGAGAACATCACAATAACAAGGGATCTAATGATGGAGATCGTAAAAAATTTAAGAGTCATGGTGAACTATGGTGGTGATGGTAGTCCACCTTCTTCTTCATCCTCTTCATCTGATTTCGAACATTCCTCTTCATTTGATGCTTCTCATAGAAGCCACCGTCAAAAAAATGGTGATGAAGGTGATTGATGAAATCATAATGACTATGGAGGCCACCAAAATCAAAGGGGTGGCCAAAACCATCATCAGCATTATCAATGCAGTGATGATGATGAAAATTTCATAGAAACTCGAAGTATGCTTAACATTGCAGAGGCAGTAAGAATTCCAACTAGGCATATGAAGGATAGTTGGATCAAACACCTATATATGAACAATATCCCAAGATTTGAAGGGCGATACAACTCTAACCCATAGACACATCTGCAAGCCTTTCAAGATGCCTATGCCTTACAAAACATCAAGAACAAGTGGCAGAAACTCAAGCTTTTCCCAAGGACACTCATTAAGGAAGCTGAAAGTTGGTACCAATCCTTAGAACTGGAATCTATCCAAAGATGGAATACCATGTTAGAACTATTTAATGAAAAATATCAAACATACTATAAAGTGTCTAATCTGAGACGACAAATCCAAGGTTGGAAACAAGAAGTACATGAACCCTTTGATGCCATCATGGGCTAATGTTATTCACTCCTACATAAATGTCCTAGCCATGGTTACTCTCAGAGGAAACAACTTTTCCACATCATAGATGGGCTCAGGGCAAAAATAAGAAGAACTCTTGGGGTATATGGCCAAGGAAGGTTGTTTAAAATAAGAGCTCATCAAATACAAAGACTAATTGAGTAGGTAGAAAAACAAGAAGGAGAGCTACGAAAAAGGGAGAGTGATAAAGAGTATAATAGAGACCCATCAATAAAAAAATGAGAGGTCTACTTTTGCAATGAAGAGGACTCACCACTTGATGAAGTGGTGAACGGTAAAACCTTGCCTACCCAAAAATCTATTATTGACATTTTAGCCAAGGTTGAAAAGTTATGGAACTCTTTGGATGAAAAGTTTCAAACCACTTTGAAAATTGTTGAAGAATCCAAAGAGCAAAATACTAATTGTAATCGTAGACAGTGAAAAGAAGCTAAACGTGCCTACCAAAGAAGTAAGGGAAAAGCTCCTAAAATAGAAGAAGCTATGGAGTCTAACTCTAATGATGAAACCAAATGTGACATCTATCAATATGAACATCCAAGTGGATGTTGCCTTGTGGTGTCACACTTACAAGAGTCTAGAGTGTATGCATTGAACCCCCACCTAGCACATAGGTAAGCTCCAAGATGACTACCTTACCCTCAAGGCAGTCCAAGATAATTCCACTAACAACAACAAGCTCACTACCCAAATGGAACTCCTCCACAATCTTATGAACAGTACCAACATTGATACCAACCACAATCGTGAGGAATGCCACCGCTAAGGTAGTAGTACCCTTATAGGCAACTAGATCCATATGAGTATTATGTTCAATAATCCATTTACCCTAGAAGTTCAGCAAGTCATGCATCATTCAAGCATCACTATTAGCCTCCAGAGTACCATCAAACACATTCACCATCCACTCAAGGGAAAAACCCATATTAGTATCCTTATCATCCTCCACATCCCTCTACACCTACACCTCCACCTTCAACTCAGCTACCTCCTACTCCATCCATGCCTAGTGAAATTCCTCCATAGCTACAGTAATGAAATGCTACAAGGGCTATACATTCACAACTAGTTTTTCAACCAAGTGGTCTAGATAATCAATTAAGAGAAAAACCTTTCTTCTAGCCCAACAGTCCTCTCCAACCCTCACAATCTACTTTGAATGATTACCTTGCCTTTCTAGTACCCTCATCCTCTGCATCAAATATCTTCGACCACCCTTCAAACCAAATGCCGCCTAGGATCCACACTGTAAAGTTAACTCATGATATTTCTAACTATATTAAGGTTGGCAACATTCCTACAAAAATATCTGATCTAGGAAATCCACTCATCTTTCTACAAATTACCAGAAAAGAGTCATGCAAGGGTCTTCTTAACTCTAGTTTCGAAGTTAACCTCATCTCCCATGATATGTATAAAGCCTAGAACCTACCACCTCTTAAGAAGAGCATCATCCATTTAGAATTAGCATATCATTCGATTACTATTCCTTTGGGATTAGTAGAGGACATTGTGACCACAGTTTGTGAGTGGTCCTATCCTACTGATTTTCAAGTAATCAAGCTGGACAACTGCAAAAGTGACTTTTCCATTATCATGAGAAGGTCTTGGTTAAGCATGATCAATGCACGAATGGGTATAAGGGACCTATCTCTCAAAATATCTAAGGATAATGAATTAGGAAAATTTGAGAAGAAATGTATTCCATGCATCACGTACAGCAACAATGGGTGCAATTATGTGCAAAATATTTGGTCCATCAAAAGCACATACATTAAGGCATGCAATCAATGTGCATAGGAAGTTAATATTCAATGATGTCTGTACGAAGCAACCACAAAGCAGGAGGGCACCTAGTGGCTGATAGCTAATTCAGATAACAACACAATGTGCATGGAATCAACTAAGAGTTTAACTTATGCATATGTAGAAGGCATGGACAAAATTGAACAAGTCCAGTCCCAACTCTCTAATGAAGATGATGATAACTATTGGGGACAGTTGGAGATCTCTGATCACTTCAAGCAGGAGCCCTTAGAACTAAAAACTTTACTAGTCAAAATACAATATGCATTTTAAAAGAATGCTAAACCAGTCATCATTAATACCAAACTTGCTCTTAAAAAAAAAGAAAAGTTGTTGAAAGTGGTGAATAAATAGTCAACAACCTATACTTGGCCATATCCATAACTAACAGGGATTGATCCAAGGATATGTCAGCACCACATCTACACTAACCTAGCCATAAAGCCTAGAAGGCAATCACAAAGGGGGCTAAATCCCAAATTGAAGCAAATCATTAAGGAGGAAATAGAGCAAATCCTCAACGTAGGGTTTATCTATCCAATCGTAGATAGTGAGTGGGTTAGCCCACTTGTAATTGTACCAAAGAAGGATGGTAAATGGTAGGTTTGCATTGAATTTAGGCTATTAAACATGGTAACATTTAAGGATCACTTTTCTTTACCATTCATGGATCAAGTATTAGACAGCATATCCAAGCATTGTTATTATAGTTTCTTAGATGGTTACAATGGCTATAAAAAATCCAAATTGCACTTGAAAACTAGGCCAAGACAACATTCATAAGTCCTTGGGGAACTTTTGCATATTGTAAGATGTTATTTGGTCTTTGCAATGCCCCTACAACATTTCAACTCTTGGTCCTTAGTATTTTTCAACAAAAAATCGGTAGTGGTGTTGAAGTTTTCATGGATGACTTTTCCACCTACGGAGTTACCTTTAAGCAAGCCTTAGACCAACTTGAGCAAGTACTAAAGAGATGTGTTGAGACAAACCTATAGCTCAACTAGCAAAAAAGCCATCTCATGGTCCAAGAAGGCATTATGCTAGGGCACCAAATTTCGTAGAAAGGGATTGAGGTAGACCCAGAAAAGATAAGCGTCATCCAAGGAATAACACGCCAACCAGAGATCGTCAAAGATGTTTGATCATTCCTTGGACACATTGGTTACTACTGGTGCTTTATTAAGAATTTCTCTAAGATTGCTAAACCATTGGTAGACCTTACCAAGAAAGATGCACCTTTCATATGGACCAAGGAATTTGAAAATGCATTCCAAAAATTAAAAGAGAAACTCATAGAAACACCAATCCTATGAGCACCTAATTGGTCCAAACCATTCCATATCATGATAGATGCATCTAACTTTTCTTTGGGAGTCATGCTCACGTAAATGGATGATAAGAAATGTCCATATTATATTAACTATGCGAGAGTCAAAGCATTGTGGGGGCACAATTAAATTACACCACCATGAAAAAAGAATTAATGGTAGTGGTGTATGCGCTAGTAAAGTTTAGACATTATGTGCTTGGTTATAAAGTATTTTTACATATGGACAACAATGCAATTTGCTTCCTTATGAATAAGTTAACAGTGAGCCCTCATGTTATACAGTGGCTTGTGATCTTGTAGGAATTCGATATTACTATGGTAGATTGAAAAGGAACCAAGAATGTGGTCGCTAACCATCTTTCTTGCTTAAGATGGGATAACAAAGAGGAAGAGAGCCCACTCTTTTATCAATTTCCAAACGAACTCCTCTTTATTGGAGCAATAAATGAACAAACGCCTAAAAAAGCAATATGGTATAATGGCATTCTCACATATCTTATCACTCAAGAAATGCCACAAGACCTAGATTTTAGGAAAAAACAACAATTTCTTCATCAAGTCAAATACTTCATGGAAATTAATGGACATCTTTACAAGGTGTGTGCTGATGGCTTAATTTGTTGCTGTGTCCCCAGCAAAGATTAATTACATGTTCTTCAAGATGGTCATGAAGGACCTTGCAGAGGCCACTATGTAGGGAGATACATAACCATAAAAATCCTAATGGCAAGGTACTATTCACCCACAATCTTTAGAGATGCACACTAGTTTGTCAAGTCTTGTGAACATTGTCAACATGACGGGGAAATGACCGCTCATATGGAAGGTCCTCAATAGTGGATTCAACCACTAGAACCTTTTGACATATGGGGCATTGACTTCATGGGTCCCATCACACCCATGTCTAATGAGAAAGAATATATTATAGTAGTAGTTGACTATTGCACAAAATGGGCTAAAGTGGTAGCTGTTGTAGACTGCACATCATCCACTACCACTAGATTTATACACATATTGTCAATAGGTTTGGGATGCCACATTCTCTAATTTTTGATAATGGAACTCATTTCACAGGTGCCACATTTAGAAAATTAATGCAATTCTTGGGCGTAGAACATAAATTAACAACACCTTACCACCCCCAAGCCAATGGTCAAGTAGAGAACCAACTAGGAGATTACAAAAATATTAACGCAAATCATTAGCAAATATAGAAAGGATTGGATCACAAACCTTAATGATGCTCTTTGGTCTTATCAATCAACTTGGAAACTTCCTATTGGATATTCTCCCTATGAGTTAGTGTATGGAAAACTTCCAATACTCCTAATTCAATCTAAGCTTTGTACACTCTCAATGGCCTATGATCTAAACCTTAACCTAAGTTTAGCACAAAAAGAAAGATTGATCAATCTGAATGTGCTAGACAAAAATTGCTTAGTGGCCTAATCTTTGAATGAGATGAACAAAGCATTCAGCAAGTAACACCATGACCTTAGAATTAGGAAAGTAAGGTTTCAACTAGGAAATAAGGTCCTCTACTAGAACCCCACACATGTACCTCAAAAGGCAAAATTTCAAACATTGTCGGAGGAATCTTATATAATTTATCAAACCTTTCCCTTTGGGGCCATGATAATTTACAAACCTAACAACCCAAATAAAAAGCAATTGGTCAATATTCAAAAAGTCAAACCTTTCCTAGAACCAAGATTGACCAGTGTAAATACCACCTCACTTGATGGACACCTACGTTCTATTTTTTGGATCTCCTCCTTCCATCTCAGTCATGGGAGAGATGGCCATCCATGCTAACTATTACCATGGCCTCTCAGTTTTTCTACCCTTTTTATTTTTCACATTTTTCATTTTATAAATTTTTTATTTTCAAATTTTTCCAATTTTATACCATTTTTACATTTAAATTTTCTTGATTATTTTACACTTTCTTATATTTTTTAATTTATTTTTTCTCTGGTCTTACTTTTGATTAAATGTGATATTTTCTCATTCTTGTTAATAAATCTACTTTATTATTGCAAGACACAATGTTGTTGTTGCTGTTTACTAATGATGGTTTGTGCTTAATGTGTGACTATCGGTGTCTAGTTTCTATTTTTGAATTTTTATGTCTGATGACTTCAACATGGTTTATCTTTCATGGGACAAGTAGTAAGTCCACGTCATCCACCCATCCAAAGATCTCTATGGTTTTCCTTGTTCTAGGAATTTGAGGTCCCTTTTTCATTAAAGAAACTTCTAATCAATTGATGACCTTGGTAGTTCTAGAATTGGGAAGGATCCAAAGGTTTGTAAAGGATGTGACTTGAAGGGAACTCAATACTCTTTGTACTCTTCTTCTTGCTTGAGTTCTTGAGTGTTTTTTGTGGACTTATTACTATTCTATACCATCTAATGATAGGAAGACAAATAATGGCGTTGCATGGTGTGATTCCCATCATTCAAAAAAATTAAAAAAATGATGGGAATTCAAAGCACACCCCTTCAACATGAATAAAGTCCTCACATGGTGTGGTTTCCATTTCAAAAAAAAAACAATGAAAATTCAAAGCACACCCCTTGGAATAATACAAGGGCTACAAGCACTGATTATGGGACTTCAAAGACATGCACCTATGCCTAAAGGTCCCCTCTAACTAAGGCCCTCTCTCTCTCACTTCCTACCTCTCTCTCCTTGTGTGGAATGATGGTTGTCTTACAGGGGCACTCTTGTGTCTCAAGTGGATGGATCAATCTTAGAGTGGCAATGCGAAGTCACTAAAAGTGGATGGTTTTGGTCTGGACTGAAGATGGAACTTCTTGGATCATTTTAATCACAAATCCACAAGGGACTTATTATGACCTCACTTTGGAACTCCATTCCACCTTCTCTATCATCCATCCATGCTGCCATCTCTCATCTCACAATCGGGTTCTATGTTATGTTCTATGTCTTAGTCTGACGTATTGGGATTCTTGAGTGGATTCTTTTGGGTTGGTCCTTAACTTGTCATGATCATTAAATCGACTATGGGGCCCATGGACTCCTTAGTTGAGGTTATGCAAGGGTGAAAAGGGCCTAAGCCTGCTATGGGGATGACCCACTTGCATAGCTTTAGCTTGATTAGTTAAGGTTCCTTACCTTTGACATCATTACAATCTTATATTTTGTATTTCCCATTGTGTAAACGCTTACTACTCCTTAATCTTTCATTACATTCATCCATTAAATCAATTTTTCTCCAATTTTTTCCAATTTATGAACTTCAACACCCTCTTCTCATGATTTCATACTATTCTTGGTCTTCTAAGCTTTCATTTGATCCCAATTTCATCAAAAAATTTCTTATATTTTGCAAGTTTGACCAAATCCAATGGAAGTCAATAATGGTCAATAGCTACATCATTGAGGCCTCATCGATGTAGCTGACCCCATTAATGGGGCCCCATCATTGAGGCCTTATAGACACAGCCAACCCCATTGTTAGGGCCCCATCATTGAGGCCTCATCGATGTAATAAAAAAATACCATATATACCACCAAACACTTTGAAATTTTTTATCATTTTCTCATAACACACATGGGATTTTTGCAATTTTTCTAAGCCCAAAATCTTTCAAAGCCCATAACTTTCAAACTGTTTGTCCACATCACTTTGTTTTTCAATCTTGCACTTACTGAAGGTAAGGTCTTTATTGTGGGGGCCACAAACCTTAAGGTTTCTGATGCTATTTTTTAAAAAAATTTCTAACTACCCTAAGGGTTAGTAACTTTAATCATACATAAATATCAACATTTTTCAAGTTAACCCTTCCAACAACCTTCGAGATAATTTATCAATGATAAGACGTAAATAGAAATAACAATTAAGTTAATTAAATCAGCCATAAGCATAGCTTAGCCAAGTGTAACTACCCTCAAGAGTTAAGGTGTCCCAACTATTTTAAGGTTACACAATGATTGCTAATCCATGGTTTTATTATGATTATAGATGGCACCCCAAAAAAAGTGCTCGCAAGAAGGAGAACCCTCGCAACCATGGGAGAAATGACCTAGAGCTAGAAGGGGCCAACAGGAACAAGGCCAAGAACAACAAGAGGTGATCCACGTAATGGGACCTCTTCGAGAGGAAGCCAAAGTGGAATTTGTTCGACAGATTCCAGAAGAAGAAGTGCCTACTGAATAATCTCAACAAGGAGATGCACCTAGACCTATGCCTAGTGATGAAGTGTCATTAGTTGATGCGTCGACGGGGTCGCATATACGTGGTCACGTCGATGGGGCCCTGTTTACGTAGCCATCTATCCCAGGCTATAAATAAGAGGGCCCTCCACCTCATTTAGAATCCTTTTGTCATTTGTAGCTAGACTCTTTCAGTTTGTTTCCATAGGAGTTAGAATATTTTCCCAGTGCATGCCCGCAGTGTGATGTTTGTAATTGTACGAAACCTTTATTCAAGTGTGACGTACTTGGACACGCACATGATTGGCAATAAAGATCGAGATTACTTCATCATTGCAACATTCACTTAGTTTAATTGTTTAATTTAATTGTTAATTTTTTTTATTTATTACTTTCTTAGTTAATATTTATTGCTTTTTTAGTTAATATTTATTTATCATCATTTACTATTTCTGTTGTTAAATGCAGAATGAGTACGACTTAATCACGAGCATTTAAGTGTGACTACTTGGTAACCCAGCAACGTACCTAGGATCTACGCTTGGTAATCCCAGTAGTAGTTGTGCACGAGGTCCAAGATGTGTACGGATGATTAAGGAACAGATACTCATTGCACTTAAGCTAGCTTAAACTTCATTTCCTATTGCTCATTAGTTTAATTAATATTATCTTCCATTGTCTCTAGGAGTAGCATTAATTTAGGATCACATCATACGCCTCACTCTAGACTAAACCATATGTGACAAAGAAAATACTAGTC
>MNCI01001825.1:342851-355744 GCA_015680685.1 Gnetum montanum
GCATCGTAAGGAAATTTGTCTACCCATTCTTGATTTTAAAAACTTTCCCAAGTTTTCAGGAGGTTATGATTTAGATCCGCAACAACATTTACAACCCTTCTACGATGTCTGTACATGGAAAAATATTGATAATGGATGGCAAAAACTTAAGCTCTTTCCTCTGATACTCATTGTCCTAGCAAAAGTATGGTATAGGTCATTAAAACCAAACTCAATTCGACGTTGGCCAACAATGGTAGAACTTTTCAATGAAAGATATCAAACCTATGCAAGAGTGTCAACCTTGAGGAGACAAATCCAAGAATGGAAACAAGCACAACATGAACCCTTGGACATGGCCTTAGAAAGATATTATGCACTGTTAAACAACTGCCTAGGCCATGGGTTCTCTGAGGAGAGGCTAATGTACCATATCATAGATGGGCTTCGTAATGAAACAAGGGAAACACTAGGGATGTATGCCCGAGGTCAACTATATGAGCTACAACCCCATCAGTTCCAAGAGCTTATCAAGTGGATAGCAAAAGAAGAAGAAGAAATATCCAAATGGGAGAATGTTGAAAGTTCTCAACAGGACCAAAATCTTAACTTAACAAGGGTCCATGATCATGAAGAGGAGCAATCAACTCACTTCAAGGAGGTGGAATCATCTTTGCCAATCCTACAATCACAAGATGAAATTGAGGCAAAGATCAATAAGATGATGGACTAGGTACATGAAAGATGTGGATAATATGCCAACATTATTAGAGGAAAAACTATGCCAAATCGAGAAACAGGATAGGACACCACGCGAAAATCGAAAAAAAGGGTAGAAGAGAATAGGGATGAGAACTCAACTGCCAATCATACGTATCAATGTAACATCTATCTATACGATCATCCCAAAGGCCAATGTTCAATTTTGTCACATTTACATGAGCATTGGGGAGGCATGTTACATCTAGAGTTCATACAAAAATATTGTGTCCAACAACAGTGGCAAAAACCTCAGTCGTGGGGGAGGCCACCGCCAACTGGACCATACCCTTCGTATCTCCCAGCACCAAATTCTTATTATGTTCAACACCCTATTTCTCCAACAAGATCAGCATCCTCTACCTCACCTCATTTTTATCATTCTTCCAAGTACTATCCACCCATGTCCTCTCCAACAAGATCACCATCTCATGTGCCTTACACTTCTTCTAAACCTCAACATTCTCATACTTCACCCCCCTTCTACATCACCGCCAGCTATGCCAGAAGATTTTGCACCACAGCACCAACCTACAAATGGTACTTGTGCTGCTACTAGCAATAGTAGTGGAGGTCCTTCACAACATCAAAGGCGTCCCTTCTTTATACATGATCGTCGAAAGGGACACCACAGTTCAGAAACCACTGCATCCACCAACTCAACACAAATCCAGCACTGTGGTGCATCTTCCTCTTCGAACCCAATGCCTCATGTTACTCTATCTGGGCCACCACTCGATACTCCAACAACCATGGGGCCCAATGAATATTGCCACATGGGGAGACATGTTGATCCTTGCATACCATCTTACGATCACAAGTACCATAGTGGGTCAACTCCTTATAAATTAACCACATCTTATAACTTGCCCCACTATGTCAACTCTAATCAAGTGTGTGAACCCCAATGGGGTAAGTATGATCAGGCCCCAATATTTTCAACATGCAAGGATGCCAACCTTCCATTTATTAATTCTAGCCATGCTCAACCGTTTAGCTATGGGGAATATCCTCCATTCTAACAACACAGAATTAATAAATATTTTCCTATTTCTTTAATTTTTCAACTTTTTGTTTTCCAATTTTTTACCTTTTAATTTATTGTTTTATCTTTTTGTCTTTTTATCTTTTTAAGAGTAATCTCATCTACGAATAAAACACTCATGTGACTCATTGGTTGAGGTGTTGTTTTCTGCTATCAAGTCTCTAGTGATCAACTATTTGGATAGTGAGCCCATTACACCCACTCATCCATTCTACAAAAAAGAGGTTCTGTTCGAGGGTACAATGATATTCTTGACATTCTTGAAACTTAAAATTAATTTTGTGTTCATTGTGCCCAGAATGAAGAAGGATGGACCAAGAGTGAATGATTAGGATGAGACATCAAGGGGACTTGCAGATTCTCTTTGGTGACGTCTGTGAGAGTTATCATGCAACGTGGTTGTACTAAGATCCTTGTAGATCTAATGAAAAATTGGAGTAAGAGTAATCAAAAGGGCACTCAAAAATCCAATGCTGTTCTAGGGGATCCCACTGGAAAGAAATGCACCCATGCCTGATGGTTGGCAACTTCTCTGGATTCAGTATTCAAAAAGAAAAAAAAAATAAGAAGAAAGATAAAAAGAAAAGAACAAGAAAAGTACCACAAAACAAAAAATCACTCCTCCCTTGAACAAAACGCCAAGTGATCGTATGCCTTGTTGTTATGGTACTCTCATAGTTACTCATCATGGGATGAAACAATGTGATGTCACTTATTAGAGGAATGGACTTGGTCCTGATCTTGGAATGATGGGGTAATGACACCTTAATCATGCTTTACACGCAGGATTCTTTGTGCCCTAAGTCAGTTACCTCACGTCCCAATCTCTACAATCCCTTCTCCGATTCATTCCATCTCGTTGTTCATGTATTTGTAACTCGTATCTTGTATAGCATTGAATTCATATCTCATCATGGTGGTATTAACATGTCTGTGTTTTGTTGCATCGGTATAAATTACATTTAACCCTTCTAATGCCTATGGACATCTTAAGGTGTGGTTACGCAAGGGCATATAGGTTGGAACCTGCTTTGGGGAGGACCCACTTGCGTGACTTTTGTAGTTTGTACTTTTTGCACACCACCACATTATCTTATACCCTCCAAGTATTTGATTGCCAAATATATTCTTTCCTTTGTCATTATTTTATCAAACGTTCCTCAAAACCAGGTCCAACATTAAACTTTTAGTGCAACTTCCTTGAAAAATTTCTAACTCTAAAATCACACTAAGTAAAGAATTCATCATTTATTAAAGGCAATGAGTAAGGTATGACATCATTGAAATTTTTTCAAATAGCCTTACTAACAATTGATCTTTGTGTGATTATAGATGGCCCTAAAAGGAGACAACAAGAAGGACCTTCTCAAGGTGCAATAGAATGACCTATGGGAGGCAGAAGCCAAGGACCTCATGCAGAACATGCAGAGAAGAAGGCAATCATTCAACATCCATCATGAAACTCCTATTACTACATTATCTATCCAAGAAAAGGGAGGAGAGGTCAAGGCCCGAGCCTATGAATAGGAATGATGGCTATTTTCTGCATGGCATGTCAAGCCAATCAAGTGTTCCTGTAGCTATCTTGTCTATGAAAAGTGCCAACTCCATCAAACATTGGAACATCAGCATGGATGGCTCATAATCCTCAAATAGAAGAAGAGAAACGTCATGTTCTTCTTCAATGGTATCTATCTCAGAAGCCTAATGCACAAGACAAAGGAAAGGCACCCATGGAGGAGCCACCACTACTGGGAGCCCCATGAGTTCCACAAGCTTTGTCTTTTGTGTCTGTGTCCAAATTTTGTTTAATTCTCCACTGGTATGAATATATTTCTAGTTAGTCAATAATCCCATACCTATCCACTATGTATTCAATTGATCTTGTTCCTCACTTTGACTCGAGAACGAGTTTTTACTCAGTCGTGGGGGTATGATGAAGTGTCATTAAGTCGATGCGTCGATGGGGTCACGTATACGCAGCCGTGTTGACGGGGCCCCATTTACGCAACCACCTATCCCAAGCTATAAATAAGAGGGTCCTCCACCTCATTTAGAATCCTTTTTTCATTTGTAGCTAGACTCTTTTAGTTTGTTTCCATAGGAGTTAGAATATTTTCCTAGTGCATGCCTGCAGTGTGATGTTTGTAATTGTACAGAACCTTTATTTGAGTGTGACGTACTTGGACACGCGCATGATCAGCAATAAAGATCGAGATTACTTCATCATTGTAGCATTCACTTAGTTTAATTGTTTAATTTAATTGTTAATTTTTTTTGTTATTTATTGCTTTCTTAGTTAATATTTATTGCATTTTTGGTTAATATTTATTTATCATCATTTACTATTCCTGTTGTTAAATNAGTTAATATTTATTTATCATCATTTACTATTCCTGTTGTTAAATGCAGAATGAGTACAACTTAATCACGAGCATTTAAGTATGACTACTTGGTAACCTAGTAGCGTACCTAGGATATACGCTTGGGAATCCCAGTAGTAGTCGTGCACGAGGTCTAAGATGTGTACAGATGATTAAGGAACAGATACTCATCGCACTTAGGCTAGCTTAGAATTCATTTCCTATTGCTCATTAGTTTAATTAATATTATCTTCCATTGTCTCTAGGAGTAGCATTAATTTAGGATCACATCATACGCCTCACTCTAGACTAAACCATACGTGACAAAGTAAATACTAGTCCAGGTGGGAAGACAACGAACTACAATCACCGTGTAACTATCTAGATACTACAACTAGCTTGTCCACGGAGTTCGACCGGATCGTGCATGAATGCTCGTATTCGTATGGTTGGGCGTAGGGGTACCTCGCCGCTCATCACCTAGGCTTGAGATCACTCTGACTTAAGCCCACCACCCTTTTGATTATCATCAAACTCCTTCTCCACATGCAAGAAGGGATACCACATTTTACCCTTATCCTCCTCATGTTCTTGCACATCTTCCTCCTCCCTCAACATAGCTACCACATACTCCATCTATGCAGGGTGAACTCCTAGCTCAACCATAACAATGTAATGCCACTAGGGTAGTTAATCTACAACTAGTTCATCAACTAAGTGGTTCGAATACTCAATCAAAGAAAAGACCTTTCTTTCAACCCCATAGTCCACCTAAGCCCTCAAATAGACCTTCGATTAACAATCTTGTTCCTCCGTCTTCTTCTATATCAACTTCTTTCAAGTCCCCTTCAAACCAAACATCACCTAGGATCCATACTATGATGCTTACTCACATCATATCTTATTGGATCCATGCTAGAAACCTTTCCAAGAAATTAGCTGATCTTGGGAGTCCTCTTATTTATTTGCAAATTGCTAGGAATGAACTGTGAAAAGCTCTTGTCAACTCAGGTTCTAGTGTCAATCTAATTTCACATGAGATATATACTGCATGGAACCTGCCTCCTCTTAAGAAGAGCAATATCATATTAGAATTAGTAAACTAGTTCATCACTGTTCCATTAGGACTAGTAGAATACATTGTGATCACTATCTGTGGATGGCCTTATCCTACTAATTTCCTAGTAATCTAGGTGGAGAACTACAAATGGAACTTCCCAATCATCATGGGAAGGGCATGGCTAAGCACCATTAATGCAAAAATGGGCATCAGATATCTTTCCTTGGAAATATCTAAAGAAAATGCATTCGGGAAGATCAAGAAGACATGAGTTCCATGCATCACGTATAGCGATACAAGGTGCAATTATGTGCAAAAACATTGGGCAATGAAATGAGCATCCATTTATGCATGTAAGCAATGTGCACTAGAAGCAAAAATTCAAAGGTGTATATATGTAGCAACCACAAAACAGGAGGGCACCTAGTGGCTAACTACTGATTCTGAGAGCAACACACTTTGCATCGAACTAATTGAAAGCCTCACATGTGCATATGTCATAGGCATGGATGAACTAGAGAAAGTTCATCACAAACTCTCTGATTATGCAAATGATAATACCTATTGGGGAGAGTTTGAAATTCTTGAAAATTTCAAGTAACAGCCCCTTAAACTAAAAACCTCTACTGGCTAGCATGAAATATGTGTTCTTAAAAATGGAAAGCTAGTCATAATCAATGCAAATATTTCTCCAAAATAGAAAAAGATGTTGTTGAATGTGGTTGAAAAATGATTAGCAACCTTTGCCTAGTCATATCTAGAACTCATAGGGATTGATCCTAGGATATGCTAGCATTGCATCTACACTGCCGTGAAGGCAAAGAGGCAACCATAGAAGTGATTGAACCCCAAACTAAAGCAAATTGTCAAAGAGAAAATTAAACAACTCCTCAAGGTGAGGTTCATTTATTCCATTGCAAATAGTGAGTAGGTTAGTCCACTCATGATTGTGCCAAAGAAAGGTGGAAAGTGGTAGGTCTGCATCAATTTTTCACTGCTAAATATGGCAACATTCAAGGACCATTTTCCATTGTTATTTGTTGATTAGGTGTTAGACAAAATATCTAGGCATTGCTACTACATTTTTCTAGATGGTTATAGTGGCTATAACCAAATCCAGATCACACCAGAGAACCAAGCCAAGATAACATTCACAAGTCCCTAAGGTACTTTTACATATTGTAAGATGCCTTTTGGTCTATGCAATGCCTGTGCTACTTTCCAATGCCTAGTCCTAAGCATTTTTCAATAGAAGATTGGTAGTAGTGTGAAAGTCTTCATGGATGACTTCTCCACCAATGGAGCTAAATTTGAGCAAGGCTTGGACTGCATTAAGCAAGTGTTAAAATGATGTGTTGAAACAAATTTGTGACTAAATTGGTAAAAGATTCATCTAATGTTCCAAGAGGGCATTGTGTTGGTGCATAGAATATCGCAAGCAGGAATTGAGGTTGACCCTAAAAAAATAAGGATCATCCAAGGAATAACCCATCAACCAAAAGTTGTCAAAGATGTTTGGTCATTCCTTAGACATATTGGCTACTACCAGTGATTCATAGAGAATTTCTCTAAGATTGCAAAACCATTGGTTGAGCTAACAAAGAAAGATGCTACATTTATCTAGATCATGGAATGTGAAAAGGCATTTTAGCAAGTGAAAGAGAAACTTGTAGAAACCCTAATCCTACAAGCACCCAACTAGTCCAGACCATTTCATGTCATGACAGATGCATCAAATTATGCCTTGGAAGTTGTGCTTATGCAAATGGATAACAAGAAACATCCATATTATATCCACTATGCTACTTGAAGCATTGTGGGTGCACAACTGAACTACACGACCATAGAAAAAGAATTTATGGTAGTGGTATTTTCTCTAGAGAAGTTTAGGCATTACGTGCTTGCATACACAGTATTTTTTCACACAGACAACAGTGCCATCCACTTCCTAATGAACAAGATAATGGTGAGCCCTTGTGTCATATGGCGGTTGGTGATCTTATAGGAATTAAATTTTACAATGGTAGATCAAAAGGGCACTGAGAATGTGGTTGTTGATCACTTGTCTTAGTTGAGATGGGACAACAAAGCCCACTATTTGATTTATTTCCTAATGAACTCCTCTTTGTCAAGGCAATAACTGAATAATTCCCCAATGAGCCTAAATGGTATGATGGCATTCTCACCTATCTTCTCACCCAAGAGATGCCACAAGAGTTGGACCACCAAAAGAAACACTCATTTCTTCACCAAGTAAAATGATTCATGGAGATCAACAAACACCTCTATAAGGTGTGCACTGATGGCCTAATTTGTTAGTGTGTCCCTGATGCTGATCAACTATGTGTTCTCTAGGATGCTCATGAAGGTCCTTGTGGGGACCACTATGCTGGGGAGATGCATAGCCATTAAAATCTTGATGATAGGGTATTATTGGCCAAAAATCTTCAGCGATGCTCATCAATATATCCACTCTTGTGAACATTGCCAACGAGATGTTGGAATGACTACTTGAATGGAGAGACCCCAATAATGGATCCAATCATTGAAACCCTTCAACATTTGGGGCATTGATTTCATGGATCCCATTACACCCATGTTAAAATGAAAGGTGTACATCATAGTTGTTGTTGACTATTGTACAAAATAGGCAAAAGCAACAACCGTCATCAACTGTACATCTTCTACTGCTACTCAGTTTGTACAAAAAAACATTGTAAATAGGTTTGGTGTGCCACATGCATTAATTTTTGATAAGGGAACTCACTTTACAAGTACTACCTTTCAAAAGCTTATGCAACACTTGGGGGTTGAACATAAACTCACAACACCCTACCACCCCCAAGCCAATGGTCAAGTTGAGGTTGCTAATATGAAAATCACAAGGATTCTAACAAGAACTATCAACAAATATAGGAAATACTGGAGCATGAAACTCAATGATGCCCTTTCGACCTACCGCTCAACCTAGAAACTTCTTATAGGCAATTCTCCCTATGAGCTTGTGTATGGAAAATCACCAACACTTCCTATTCAATCCGAGCTCCATACACTTTCAACAACCTATGACCTTGACCTTGACTTGAGTCTAGCACAAAAAGAAAGATTAATGAGTCTCAACTTGCAAGATGAGAACCGATTAGTGGCCATATCATCTAACAAGTTACATAAGGCATTCAACAAAAAGCGTCATGACCTAAACATCAGAAAAGTCAAATTTCAACTAGGAGATAAGGTTCTCTACTAGAACCCCACAAATGTACCTCAACAAACTAAGTTCTAGACATTGTGGAAAGGACCTTATATAATTTACAACACTTTTTCTTTTGGCACCATGATGATCTACAAACCTAAGAGCCCAAATAAGAAACAAGTGGTCAACATACAACAAGTCAAACCTTTCCACAAGCATAAGCTATCTAATACAATAAACACCTCATCAAATGGACAACCATGCTCAATATTTTAGATCTCTTCCTTTCAACTTAGTCATGGGGGAGATGACCATCCATGCTAACTATATAAGCAACTCCTTAGTTTTTCATCTTTTTGTTTTACACATTTTTATTTGACACCTTGTTACTTTTATGACTTTTTGTTTTGCACATTCTTTATTTTGCATCTTCTTGTTTTCATGTTAGTAATCTTTTCAAATTTTTGTTTTACAACATCATTAGTACATTTTCTATTTCTTGAATATTTTACACTTTCTTTTCTATTTTCTTTTATTCTTGTGTGATTTTCTAACTTTTTGTTAATAAGTGCAAAGCAAAATGGTAATTCGTTGCTTGATGGTGGTATGTATTATTTAGTTATTTGATTGTTGGTGTCTAGATTCTAGCTTTGGATTTTGTTACTAATAATTAGGACATGGTTTCTTTTTCATGCAACAGGTAGTGAGTCCACAACATCCACCCATCCACAAACTCTATGGTCTTCCTTGTTCTACAAATGTGCAATCACTCTTTCATTAATAAAAATTTAACAAATTTGTGACTTTCGTAGTCTCCAGATTTGGAAAGGATTCAAAGGTTTGAATAGGGTGTGACTTCAAGGAAATTTGGTATTCTTTGTGCCTTTTTGCTTATCGAGGTTCTTGTATGTTTTCATGGATTTCTTACCGTTCCATGTTGACCAATCAAAGAAAGTTGAATAAGTCTTTACATGGTGTGGTTCTCATCATCAAAAAATAAAAAAACAAATGATGGGAATTCAAAGAACACCCCTTAAACAAAATAAATAGGCTAAAAGCATTGGTTATGGGACTTGAAAGACATGTTACCCATGCTTGAAGGTCCCCTCTAACTAAGACCCTTCCTCACTTCCTACATCTCTTTTCTTCTTTGGAAGCACTCTTGTGTCTTAGGGGGGCTGGACTGGTCTTAGAATGGTGATGCGATGTCACTAAACATGGTTAGTTTTGTTCTAGACTAAAGATGGATCTTATCAAGTCATTTAAACATAAAATTCACAAGTGACCTCATGTGACCTTAATCAAGAACTCCATTCCACTTTCTCTTTCTTCCACCTATGCTTTCCATGTCTCACCTCATTACTAGTTTTATGTTCTTGTTCGATGTCCTGGTTTGATGTGTCAAAATTCTTAGGTAGTTTCTTCTGGGTTTTGTACTTAATTTTCTATAACCATTAATCATCCACGGGACCCACAAACTCCTTCTGGGTTGTGGTATGGCTGATTGTAGATCTGGAGATATATTAATGATGATTACCAAAGGTGTAGGGGTTAGGAGAAAATCAAAAAAATTGGGCCCCATACCCCCATGACTAATCGTGAACCTCCGGTAGAAAGAGAACGGAAAAAGAAAAGGAATAAAAAAGATGGAGAGAAAGAGACAACTATTATGCCAATGAAATGGATGTCAAGATGAAAACGAACAAAATAAAGTGGATTGCAAAAATGTTAAGGGAAAGAATTTAACGAATGCATCAAATAGGTATGCCAGTGGGTCCTCCCCAAAGCATGCTCCAGCCTTTAATGCCCTGACAAACCCACAGTCGAACAATCCGTAGGCTCTGGGAATGTCCTTTGGAACAAGAGTTAAAGTCTTAACCGTAAGAATTTACCAAAAAGAAAACAATGCATCTACCAAAATATACACTAATGATACAACCGGAAATGAAGTGAATAATGGAGAGAAGGATGGAGAGAACAGAATGGAATGGAATCTCAAGAACAAGGTTGTGAACAGCCCCTTATGTGTTTCATGATTAATGTGACTTGGTAAATCTCATTCCAACTCTGGCCTCAAACAAACCACATCCAGTGACTTTGCATCAATGCATTCGGCCAATCCATCCACTTGAATAACAAGAATGCCTCCCCCAAGAGCCACTACCATTCCGATGAAACAAATGAGGAGAGAAGGGGAAGCGAGAAGGGCCTTAGTTAGAGGAAACATTTTTAGTTCCATAACCAGTGCTTGTAGCCCAAGGGATTATTTCGTCTAAGGGGTGTGCTTTGAATTCTCACTTTGTTTTTTTTTCTTTTTTCTTTTTTTCTTTTTTGTGTTTTATGTTTTTATGCGTGAGAACCACACCATGCAAAGACTTCTTATTTTTATTGACTCAGCTTCCGATGATTGGGTAACATTGGAACGGTAAGAAAACTCAAGAAAAAAACATCCAAGCACCCAAGAGAATGGCCAACACAAATGCGTCAAGTTCCCCTTAAAGTCACACCCTTTTCAATCCTTGAGTCCTTAGTTTGAGAAATGCCAAGTCACTAATTCGTTAAAGTTCTTATTGGAAAGGGACTGTACATTTCCAAGCCAAGAGAGACCATAGACTTTTGTGGATGAATGGATGAAGTGAACTCATTGCCTATCATACAAAAAAAACATACCTTAGTATCAACATCATAACTTAAAGGTAAAGACCAAACATTAGCAATCAAATGGAAAAAAAATTCATACCATCATGAAGAACACTTATTGGGTGACAAACTTACAAGATGGATAAAACACACACACACACATTCAAAGAAATGAAAAAGTATAACAATGTTGTAAAAAAAATAAGAAAAGTTAAAGAAATTTGTAAAACAAAAATGTGTAAAAAAACGTGTAAAACAAAAATGTGGAAGACAAAAAAGTGTAAAACAAAAACTTGTAAAACAAAAACGTGTAAAACAAAAATGTGTTAAACAAAAAATGTAAAAGAACTGAGGGCCTCCAATGATTAGCATAGGTGGCCATCTCCCCCATGACTGAATTGCAAGGGAGAGATCCAAAATAATGAGCGTCTATTTGAATTTCGTAAAAGTGCCCAACTTCTCCCCACTGATGTTCTTAGAGTAAGGGGTGGAAGTCGATGACGCTCATATTCCAATGTTTCTATGCCTTCGTTGTTAGCATGAGTTGTTCCCTCAGTTTGTTCCATGCATATTGGATTGCTCTTTTGGCTAGCTGTCAACCATAGGGTGTCTACTACTTGTGTGGTTGCTACATACAGGCACCTTTGAATTTGTGTTTCTTGGGCACACCGGTTACATGGAAGAGATGTTGAACATTCTTCCATGTCATCACCCTCTGAGTCATTGTATGTGATGCATGGAACTTTTTTCTTCTCGATCTTTCCATAAATGTTTACCTTAGATGTCTCCAAGGAAAGATTGTGGATCCCTAGGTACACATCTATTGTACTTAGCCATGGCCTTCCCATTATAATTGGGAAGCCCCCGTTGTCATTGTTAAATTTTATCACCAAGAAATCGGCTAGGTATGACCACCCACACACAGTGGTAACTATGTCCTCCACCAATCCTAAGGGAATGGTGATGGACTGGTCAGCCAGCTCCAGTTGGATATTGCTCTTCTTAAGTTGGGGCAGGTTCCAAGCTTGATACATTTCTCATGAAATTAAGTTGAATCTGGAACCTAAGTCAAGAAGAGCCTTATGAGGTTCGTTCCCAGCGACTTGTAAGTAAATTAAGGGGCTTCCAGGATCAGAGAGTTTCCTGGGAAGGTGGCCTACCTTGATCCAGTCGGTTACGGTATGTGTTAACATAACTGTATGCATGAAGTTCTGTTGTTGGACTAAAGGGAGCTCCGAAGTCTTGGATGATGGAGGAGTGTGTAGAGACTCAACCACTTGTTGTTGTGAGAGCTTCTCTGGGCTTTTGGTTTTGAAGAAAGGTCTTCTCTTTTTACGGTTGTCAAAACTCTATCTCCAATGGTGTTGATAAACTCCCCACACTTTTGATACATCCATTCCAACATCTTATTGATCTTTGCCTCGACTTCTTCTAATGTTTGTTGTATTGGCAAAGATGATGTTTCCACCTTGAGATTGGTTGATTTCTTCTTTTTATGATCATGGACCTTCGTTAAGTTGAGATTCTGGTCCCGTTGATGTTTTTCAACACTCTCCCACCTAGCCAATTCTCCTTCCTCTTTTTCTACCCACTTAATAAGCTCTTGGACTTGATGGGTTCATAGTTCATATAGTTGACCTTGGGCATACATTCCTAAGGTCTCTCTTGTTTCATTATGTAGCCCATCAATGATATGGTACATTAGCCTTTCCTCAGAAAACCCATGGCTTGGACAGTTGTTTAAAAACACATAATATCTTTCTAAGGCCATGTCCAAGGGTTCATGTTGTGCTTGTTTCCATCCTTGGATTTGTTTCCTCAAGGCTGACACTCTTGCATAGGTTTGATATTTTT
>MNCI01001825.1:355754-374446 GCA_015680685.1 Gnetum montanum
GGTAGATGGCTCTCTTTACGATGCCTACGTGAGATTCGAACAGCCTCTTGTATTGGCATTAGGCTCTTAGTGGCCAGCAGGGGTTCATCATCATTAAGTAGGTTGTGAGTTTGTAAGTTGGGATGATGTTGCCTTCATTTATGTTGGCGTTCTTGATTTTCTTTGTGAGCTCCATTTTTAGTTCTACACCAATCCCTTCAAAGATAGTCATCCGTGTCACAATCTGATGTTGAAGGAGTAGAGGAAGAGAAGGAACTGTAAAACTCGTTATGACTTTTGTAAGTCTTTCAATCATCCCCAAGTATGTTCTTGTTAGTTATTGAAAATGTTCTAGGCCTTTCGAGCCTCCTCGTTCTATGGGATGTCTCATCCTCACTAGAGGTCTTAGAGTTGGATGACGAGAGTCTTTGAGTATCGTTGGGGTGTTCATAAACGTAGGGGACTCCTGCATAAGGTTGAGTACTCTAGACTTCCTTATCATATAATTCATCGGTTCTCCAATGAATTTCCTCACTAAGTGTGGCATTATTGTAATCTTGTAGGAGAGGTATTGTTGTGAAGTTGTGTGTGAATTATGCGTGACTTTTAATAATTATTTCTTCTTCCTAAGAGATATATCGTTAAGTCCTTATACAGAGACCTTGTATGATATAACTAATCTAGATAACTAGCACCGTCCCTGGCAACAGCACCAATGATGAGTGACGAGGTACCCCTACACTCAACCATACGAATACGAGCGTAGTACATGCGATCCGGTCGAACTCCGCAAACTAAGTGCCTACACGCCTTATGGAACACTTAAGGTTAATCATTCAGTGTCTTCCCAAACTTACTTGTAGTTGTCACGGTGTATGGTTAAGCAAGTCTGAGGTATATGATTTTTATGTCTTTTTATGTTTTATCTCCGATGCTAACAAGGTGAAAGGTGAAGAGACTAATTACTAACTTTAACTAACTAACTAAGTCTAAATTAACCTAGCATTAGCATCCGTTCCCACTTACCGTTCACACCCTGAACCGATGCAACCTTGGCTACCAAACGCTAATAGTTGCTAGGATCACCAAGTGTAACGCACGTGCTCGAAGTGGTCATACTGAGGCATTTAACTAGGAGAGAAGGGTTGAGAGAGATTTAATCAACTAGGAAAGTATTTAAATAACGAATAATAAATAACAATAAATGAAATCCTAAGTAAACTATTCCATGCACTGCAAGGTTTAACCAAGAAGCTCATCTTTATTACCATACACAAACTTGTGTTCAGGTACAATGTCTGCTCGAATAAAGATCAATTCACTCTAGAGTTCCTACTGTGGGCACATGGAAATTAATCTATCTCTGGAGGGGTAAAACTACCAAAGTTTCCCTACAGTCTAGGCCTAGAATGGGAAACAAGGGAGAGCTGCCTCTTATTTATAGATATGACGGTGTACTGCGATATCATGTATGTGATAGCGCAAGGGCCAACGTGATATCGCGTGGGATGCGATATCGTGGTGGACACGATACCGTGGCCCATGCGATATCGCGTCCCATCAAGAAGCAATATTTTCTTGAGTTGTATCCACCAACACAATATGTTTTGCAAATAGTATACACCAAGGGATTGCATCTTGTATTTTCTTTGCTAACTAATCCAAAATAATGGCAAATAACTATAAGCTAAGCACAGAATCTTAATGTAAACCTACTTTGATTGAAAAATCAGCTGTTGTTCCACAAGTTATTCTAATTTTAATGGTAGCTCCTTTTTACGTGTTTTGAATAACTTTAACATATTTATTAGGGATGTTTTTTCTCTATGCACTCTTTCATATACTTTTTCCAAGGCAATGAAGTTCGGATGTAGATTTTTTCTATGTTTTTTGAATTTTTCTATCTATTATTGTATTACGAGAATAGCCTCTATAGTAGGTCTCCCGAGCATAAATATAAATTAATTTTTTGATACTATTGATTTAAGTTTGAGACATTGGTGTATAACTTTCTCCCAAAAGCTTCATAGTATGGCTCATTAGCTTGATTCCTCTATAGTTTGCACAATTTGGCACATCTCTTTTATTTTTGTAAATGGAAATAACAATGTTTTTTCTTCAATTGTGGGGCATTTCTCCATCCTTCAAAAATTTTGTTAAATAATTGTATTATCCAAGAAACTCGTATCTCCTAGTACTTTCCAAGCTTCTATAAAAATGTTATCTGAACAACTTTTCCATTTTTCATCTTTGATAAAGTTATCTTCACCTTAAATAAGGAAAGTTTATTAACCAAACCAAAATGTGGTTCTTCTCTTAGAAATTTTTCATTTAATGACTCTTGAAAATAATTTTTCCACCCATCCAAAATTTTGTTGTCTTTTACAATAATTTTTTCATTTGCCCCCTTGATGCGTTCCACATTATTAATATCTTTACATTTCCTCTTTCTAATTTTTGCCAATTTATAAATAAATTTTTCTCCTTTGTTTGTTCTTAATTTCTCATAAAAGCTATCCAAGGCCTTATGTTTGGCTTTGACGGCTATTGCCTCCTTTTCTACCATTTTGTATAACAACCTATTTTCTTAGTTACCACTTTGCTCCTATTTCTTAAAGTATTTTTCTTGTTTTGGATAGGATGTCATACTTCATCACTCCACCACCATGTCTCCTTTGGGATGTATTTTTTGTCTTTTGTTTCACCTAAAATGTTCTTTCTAATTTTTTAAATACAGCTTTCCATTTGGACCCAAATTAAATTTACAGAGCAATCCTAATTCCAAGTGTCTTCTTAAAGCAATTGTTCTTTGAATAAGGTGATGTTATCTTCTTTCAAATTCCACCATTTTATGTATTTAGCCTCTTTTCTTGAGCCTCCTTCAATAGCTAAGTCCATGACTATTAGTTGATGTTGAGTTACAAGTCACTCTCTAGGTATGACCTTGCAGCCTTTGCACATGACTTGGACTCTTTTGTGGAGCAAGAAATAATCAATTTATATTCTATCCAAACTACTCTTATATATAATTATATGTTTTGTCCTTTTTTTCTAGAAATAAGTATTTGCAATTACAAGATGGCATACACTTTCATTGACTCTCCTAATATGAGTTCAAATTGAAAGGACAATGTATTGCAAATTAAACCAGTCCTACAACTTATCCAAATTTTTTTAAAAAAAATATTTTAAACTTTATCCCATCATTATCAGAACATGATGTCAACACAAATAGTGGAAAAAGACCTCCTTGACTCAAATCGCATATGGAGTACTTTTCCTACATAAGTGTTGTAGATTGTTGAAGTTTATGTAAATTACATCGAAACTGAGAGTCCAGTCGCAGTCCTGCTGTAAAAGTACTCCGAGTTACATTCCTTAAGCTTTGCTTTTAGCATGTAAAATCTTAGAAGCATCTATGTATGTCTGAAAGCAGAGTGTTTCCCCAAAATAAACGCACTGGAAGAGTCTTTCCAAGTGGTTGATGTGTACGTAAACCAAACGAGCATACCAAACACAGTTCTGGAGGGTCTTGTCAACAAACACCAATTCTAAATGTGAACTGCAGACCCCTTTTTAGTTGAATACAGGGAAACCAGCACATCAAACCTGATCAAAATCGTCAAAAAAAGTGCTTCAAAGAAATCTGCCTCGTGGAAAAAGCTCATGCTTTGTTTCCGTCAAATTGACGTGACAATGCACCTAATCAGACTCGCTCACACACACACAGAAGAGGGAAAAAGAAGAATATGTGGTGCTGCTTCTTTCGTTTTTGTTCACCAATACCCATTGATGATGGTGATCTACAGATTTAGTAGAAATGCAGGACTTATTCTCATGCAGGGTCCTCCTGCTCCCGCCATGCCAAAAATTAGTGAATTTTATCTATTTTTTTCAGATGCAACGGGGGCCAATGTGCAACGGGGGCCAATGTGCCGTTTAGAGGATTTAATGGCGTCAAACTCTGATGGTGCTTTTTTGTAAGTGGTTCGATTACAGGTGGACCCATGATCTTGGGAGATCAGTTGGTGGGCCAGAATCAACATTCCAACCCATCAATCTCCCACCCTCCCTGTTTGCAAAATTACTGAATTGGTCTCTCTTACATATGATTAGGCCTTCCCAGAAAGAGACCCCCCAATTGATGTCAGCATCAAGTGCTTTCATGTGATACAATATCCCCTTTGATGACCAAAAACAATTCTTTTTAGTTTTTTCCTTTATAAATCTTTTGGATAGATATTTATCTATGCTAGTAGGTTTAATAAGACTCATTAACGTATGATACAAGAAATCTTTTCAAAAGAAACCAGATAAAATTAGAAGAAAATTTACCATACCAGCCTTTTTCAGATTTCAACGGATAGATGAATACATACATCAGTACAGTCGTGGGTTGTTCTGCGGGGCGAATTCTGGAACAAACCAGCCAGTCAGCCTAGCGGGAGTTGTCACCAACTAATTTTTTTTGTGGAATGGCAATTTCCAGATACAGATGCAAGATTTTTGTCTGTTTCTTTCCTTTTTGCAACTGTGACGCAGTTTGTTCCGGATTTGTTCCAACATATCACCTTTCATTTTCGGAGCAATTCAGACTTTTGGGTTATGTTTCTTTATTTTATCTGAGAAGTCATTTCCAGCGCCGAACTGTTGGAAAACCGCGTTTCGTATTCATGAATCAACTAGGCTTATGCGTTTGTGTAATCCAGCTTAGGGTTGCCAATTGGTTGTCTTTTTAATATCTTGGAAGTCATTGATGCACATTAATGACAATGAACAAAATTCGTGCATGCAGGAATGTGACAAATTCAGAATTTGACTTCTTGGTATAGCACAAATGCATTTTTTCCATTGGCATGTGACTTGGCTGAGGACCATGCCACACGGGTCGGTCGATTTTGCGCCGCTTATGATGCTAAAAAGGTCAGCACAGAAAATGGCACTACAAAATTGGGTCAAAAAGATCTTTACCTGGCCTGGCGACATGACTTTTCCTTGGCTCTCACAGGCCTTCTTGTTGGTTTTCCCACCAAATTGCCTTAGCCTCCTCTGTCCTTTCACATGAGAAATCCGTTATACACCAAAAAGCTTATTATTATTATTACTGCCCTTGATTTCCTTTTTGGCCATCAGTGGAAACAAGCAAATAGTTGAAATGTATAAACGAATTTGTGACCTTTATGTTCAGAATCTCAGCTTTTGAACGACTGCCTGCCTGCCAGACTTCAAATTTCGTTATGCTGATATTCCACCCTATTTCACGAGCACATTTTGAAAAGAAAGAGTTCTACAATTTGCGTTGGCCCAATATAACTTCCAAACAAGTTTCAATGTTCTCTTAAGAGTTTTCTCATTAGGCTTTCAAAAGGACCAATATTTTCCTTTATAAAATAGTGTAACTTAAAACTCCGTAAGAAAGTTTTCAAGATTTGCTTAATAACTTCTCAAAGTACAATGCTCCATTTATAAACCACAAAACTTCCAACTGCTACAAATCCATTGAAAACATAAAAAAACGTTTGCAAGCTTTTTTACATAAGAAGCCATCGGCTATTTTATAGGAACTCGTGAGGTTCTCACCACCCAAGAACTGACCCATTACAGTTCTGGTGGGCACCGGTTAATCTCTTAGAAACCATATACAGTATACATATAATGAGGATATTGACAGGCTTTTCCACCTGCCATCTATGACAATACAAAATTTACAAAGATAGTTAAAAACCTTTTGAAAACTCGACTCTCATGTTTGTCCTCGCTAACTACCATATACAACTCTCCAAACTGCTGAAAAACATGGAAGATCCATTACCAGGAACACAAAGAGTGCAAAGGCTTGTTAGATCAGCTCATATATAATATGGTGGGAAAAGTGGCAAAATCAATTTTTTTCATTGTTGCATCTTGGCCAGTTTGGACGGAGGCCTTGGGTCATGAGCAAAATGGCCACATGCTGAGTTAATGAAAGCTCTTTTGTTGGGGGTTATATTAGTAGAAGGTGTGTTGGGAGCCTGAAGAAGTGAAACCACTTGTGTTTGGGAAAAAGTGCTTTGATTTGCTGGGGTGTAACCAGTTGCAGAGCCTGGGACAATTTGGACTCCATTCCTGACAGGTGTAGTCAGTGGGGGTGGGCAAAGAAGAGGATTAATTACCGAAGAAGTGGGTATTGATACTAAAGGGATTTCAAAAGATTCTAAAGGAGGTGGTGGGTGTCTCCACTGGGGAAGAGGCCCTGCAAGCAGAAGGGTTTGAAGCAAAGGACCTGCTTTCATTACTGCCTCCAGAAGCTTGCCTCTCTCTGGCAAAGATTTCATAATTACTTGTGGGTCAGCTTCAGGTGGCTCGGGAAGATGCAGTGGCACCATGCTTGAAGCAGGCTCCCTAAATTCCTTGGGATTCATCATCATATTTGAAGTAACACTGACAACCTGTGGAAAAGACACATTGGGCTTAGTGTTAGTAACAATGGGATCAGCAGCAAGGTGATTCGGCAGGGTTTCTGTTTCCGCATTGGTTTGGGAACATGAGTTGACAATGCTGATGCGGTGAATTTTTTCAGAAACCTTGGTATTATCAGGCTGAACTTGTTGAGAAGGTTTTTGGGTCACATCCCTTTCCTGAGATTCTCCTTTTGAAGGGGCATCATGATCAACCGTTTGTTGCTGTGGATGCTGCTTGCTGCTGCTGCTTTTCTGGTGGATATGCTTTTGGGCATTTGACAGCTCTTGCTGCTTTTGACACTTGACATCTCCTCCACAGCTAGAGGGACTCTTCATGGCTGTAGAAGCTTGCATAAGACTGTTATTCTGCGACTGAGTATTAGATTCCGCGAAGGATGCGCTACCATGAAGGATGGGCTGTGATTCAATATCCTGCATACAAGCTGACATGTATGAATGGGGTAATTCAGGGAGATTTGAAGGGTTTGAAATGTATTTTTGGTCTAATTCCAATTTAGAGCTGTCAATTCTATCTGCAGTGCATCCAACAGCCAAATGCATAGGTTGTAAGTTGTGAGTAGGGAATGACGACTGTTGGTAATCTTCCGAAAAAGAAAAAAAAGAATTCTGCAACAAATCCATGCCAGTTGAATCTGCAAGATTCGGCTTGGAAGGCTCCTGAATGGAAGACACTGTGTCAAACATGGACTGACCAGGAGAAGACACAAATGAGTGATGCTTGTAAGATCCTGAATTGCTTTCACATTCTGTGACACTTGAATCTCCCTTGTTAGATCTCCCAGCAGGACTATCTGGTTGAAGGCCAGATTGAAGTTCGTTAAGGCCCTTCTGCAGTAGTTTCTCTTGAAGCTTCTGGCACCTTTCTCTTGCCTCATCTCTTTCATGGAAAGCTGCAGACAAGAGACTCGTCAAGTGATTCGCATACTCCTCCTGATGCTTAATCTCCTCCTCCTGACGCTTAATCTCCTCCTCGTGACGCTTAATCTCCTCCTTGGCAGTTGACAGTGTTAATTCCGACTCTCTGAGGCGAAAAAGCAGATGCTTCAACTCCTCAGGATTCTGCATCATCATCCAAGGCTTCAGCAAACCAACGCTATACTCAAAACGACAGTTCTAAACTTAAAAAACAGAAACGGAAAGTTATTCAGTGGTGCATTTAGGAGAGGAAAATTGACAGATTTTGTAACTAATCAGCCTTATAATCAAACACCCAGAAGCCTGCCTGCAGTTACAGACACTTAGCAAAATCAAGACTAACGCACGCCTAGTATGGCGAGAGATCACAATAGTATCTTCAGCCACAAAATAAAAAGCTGTAAATCTTCAAAGCCCCCTGTGCTGATCTAAACATCCAAAAACCAACCTCAAGATAAAGTTAAAAGCTGTATAAACCACATATCATAGCCAAGTTGGACCTTACTGAGCTCTCAAAAGTGGATATTAACATGAAGTCTACTGATGTCAGGGAAATGACCATATACACCGAGCGCTTCATCGTACAATTAGGAGAACAAATCTCCCAACAAACAATTGAGCAATTACAAACAGAGCAGAAACCTCAAAAGCAACTGGCATTTCTAAATGTTGCGTTAACGAGTGTCAAGGTTAAAAAGAGACAGGTAGAAGAAGAGGACTGAAAGAATCTGGTATACAAACGGCAACTAGCCATTACGGCATCTAATGCTCAACGGTTGGATGCAACTGGAAAACATAATGTGATGTGGTTACGCAACGCCAAAGTTTCAATTCTACACTGCTTCACAAACTCTCGTTCCCGGCCAAGAGTGATGTGTCAATCATCAGCAAAGAGTTAAATAGCCAGGTACATCGTCCAAGACAATCTAGAATCACCCAAATCTGACAATAGCGGCCTTCCAATGTCAGACAGAGTCATCAATAACATCAAACAAAAAGCAAGGCAGCCTGACGGAAACTCTTTCTGAACCATAGCACATGTAAGAAACCCTCAAGAAGCAAAAAACCAAACACAACACACACACACACACGAAAAGCGAGAATGTAACCAAACATCAAGATCCCAAATTCCAAATCACACAAAAATGTTTTATCCAACCAAACTTCAAGAACCCAAAACCAAGCAAACAACACACAACTCCCAGAGATGCAGACAACCTAAACCCCACTACAAGAAACAACGAAAATGACCGGCCATTCACCACATTTGCAGAGCTTAAACCAATTCAAGACCAAAAAAGCATCACAAAGAACAACATACCTGAGCCTGGAAGGCACCCCATTGGCTCACAGAGGACAGCATTGTGCTTGTGAGGCTTCTTCACCCAGGATGGCCTGAAACTTAAAAGCAAGGAACCCTTTCCTCCCTCAGCAGCCCCAAACCAAGATCAGAAACAGAGACAGAACTTTCTTCACTCTGCACACTAAGTGATTGAGTAGCAGAAAGCACAACAGACACACACACACAGAATCCGGGACAGTAGTGCCTACTACTACTGCCAATATGCAGTACTAATAATACTAGTGTGCAAACAACTGTCTGCTCTCCTATATAAAGGCCTCAGGATTCATGATAGCAGGCAAGACCGCATTGATGCTGAAAGCACCAACAATTAAATGCCCCCAAACAAGCAAGTAATATTCTCCCTCCCTATGCTTGTAAATTTCTTTCCCCTCTCTCTCTCTCTCTCTGTGGAATCGAGATCAGCAACAGCAACAAGTAGCCTTAGCAACCACTACCACCGCCGATTGATGGGGCCCTCATGCTGCTATTCTCGTGCACTCCTGGCCGACAGAAGACATTTTACTTCAATCTTACGATGAGAGAAAAAAACACAAAAGTGGGAAAAAATTGCACTCCCCGAAACTCAGAAACGCCCACATTCCAGCCCTAGTCACTGTGCAGAAAAATTAAAAAAATATCTACCACGAAAGGCAAAAGCGATGAGGCGCCCCAGATTCCATTCCAAGGCGCAAACACAAGCAACATCATTTTATTTACAGATTTACAGTGCCCTGCAAACCAAAACTTACCCCTTCGGCATTTGATTTTTCACAGTGTCTGCATGCACGGGTTTTGATTATGTCCAAGGCGTAGTGCCTCAAAAAGCCAATCCTGCCCCTCCTCCTCCTTCTCCTCCTCCTCCTTCTTCCTCCTATTTCCCTCCTCGCGCCAAGACCCAGACCCAGACCCAGACCCAGGCCCAGGCCCAAGGGCGGGCCGCTCGAAGTTTGAACGTTTGTGCTTTAGAAAAAGAGAAAGGGCAAGAAAATCCCCAAAAAAACAAAACCCCCAACTCCCGCCGCAACTACTTTTTTGGCCTGCCTGCGGCAATTGACCTTCGCTGAATTCGTTAGCAACCAAACAAAAATCTCTAGAAAAGTCTCCACCCAGCAAAACCAGAAAAAAACGAAAAAGAAAAATTAACAACTGGCTAAGTATTTACCCATAACCATTCCTGTTACAGCGGGAATTCTCTCACGGAACGCGGAAATACGTATCACACTGTAAAGTCCTCACAAGTGCATCGTAAAACAGTTACCTTGCTACTGGCATTGGCGGTATTGACGTCATATCGCTGCACTGTTGTTTTGTATGGCAACGCAGCCTAGGATAGGATAATATAGGACAGGATAGGATACTGTGCACGCGCAATACAGTAATAAAATACAGTGCAACGGTTAGCCTTGCAAATGCAAATGCACTGTCGCTACGCGCCAAATCGGCGTTTTTGTGGTGCAGTATCGAGCGGCGTATCATGAACATGTCTATGACTTTGCAAAAGTTACCGAATGAACGAAGGAAGGAATGCAGCTATTATAGAATATACGAGATTTGGGAATTAAGAAAGAGCGACATGATACAAAGTTAATTGCCCTGTATCGCAGTGCAGTGCCCGAGAAAACCGAAGAACCCGCACATGTGACCCTCAAATCTCAAAGCAAGCAGGCAACCAAGTTCTGTTTACTGCCCTGTTTTGTTTCCTTGTGTTCTGTTTCCGTGAAAACCGACGACCTTGGCAGCTTGTGGAACGCCCACGTGTCGGTGCCCAAGCGTTTATCACCTTACCTTCAACTCTCTTCCACTCTACTTGGTAACTGCAAGGGTCTTGCCTGGGTAATCTTATGTCACAGCCTTGGTTTTATAAGGTAGCATTGAGTTATTATAAGAAACAATTCCTAAACCAGAATTTTATAAGATCATAGTAGTGGAAGTAAGTAAAAATTTTAGTTTCCATTTCAATTCAACTCAACTGCTCTCTGCTCTTAACCCTGGCACTGGTAGCTGCGCTTGTGAACCTAATCCATTTGTCATTTGGCCACTTCCACTTTACTCCCACCCACGACTGCAACGCCGCCTGATCCTGCTACTCATCCTCCGCTTGGGTGTGTCAGTGTCTATGTTCGTTTCAGTTGTTTGTCTGGATTCATTCATGCATTCATTCATTCAGCATCCCACCTCAAATTCCTACATCGGTCCGCCGCTTGCTCAGTCGTGTAACATATCATAATATCATAGTTTATTAATTTAGGCAACAAGGCTACTTGCTGCTACTGCTACCTCATTCGTTTAGCTTGCATTGGATATGGCAGATGACGCCAAAACGCAGCAACAGTGGTGCAACCGGCCCTAAAGAAAGAAAGATAGAGAAAAAAGATTTGAGGGGGCCTCCTCACGCTGAACAAGGTGGGCTCTTCGACAGTTTGACGCCCACAACCGCAACCGCAAACACAACAAAAGACGTGCATCCGTGATTGAAATTGAATATGGATCTCGATGGATTGCTATTTGTGGATTGCTATTTTCGCAGCCCAGTCCAGCCCTGCATCTGCATGTGAAGCCTGTTATGGTCATGGTGATGTGATCGCCCTGGAACCGTTTTCAACAGCATTGTTTCCACCCTTCATAAGAATTGCAGCAAAACTTCTACATCAGGTTGGCAATACAACGACACCACTCTGGGTTCGCGAACAAATTCACAAGTAAAGATCGGTAAAAATGATAATAACCTGTTGGAGTCGGGGGCAGGTTAACATGAACCTAAGTATTGAGAAACGTGATATGAATGACATGTATCTTGTAATTCTTTGTTGAAGATGTGAATGGACTTGTAGCAAAAGACTAATATTTTGGGCGGTGCAGGGTTGCCATAATTCAACAGGGCTCTCGGTGATTTCGCGTTTGATTTGATGTTGAAATCCTTATGGTGGATTGTAAATGTGCTTGGTTAGGTGGAAAATTGTTTGAAGCAGTAAAAGATTGCTAAGGTTTTGATCTATTTGTATGTTAAGGATAAGTAGAAAGTAATATATTTCATCTGAAGTAGTTTGGGGATAACTCGAAAGTGGGTGGCTTTGCAATGTCAAAAGAGATCTTTGCAACTTTGAACTCTATGGCATTTAGGATTGTACAATTGGAATCCATTGTTAAAGTCATAGGATAAGTAGAAAGTAATATATTTCATCTCAAGTAGTTTGGGGATAACTAGAAAGTGGGTGGCTTTGCAATGTCACAAGAGATGTTTGCAACTTTGAACTCTATGGCATTTAGGATTGTACAATTGGAATCCATTGTTAAAGTCATGGTTGTAGTAAAAAGTTACAAACCATTCCATCAATCGTAGAGTTAAAAGATTCATTGTCAAATGTTGAAACAATTTAAGTTCAAACTAATATTAATACTCTACAATCAAAGGTAGATTCTCTTGAATAAAAAGTAACAAAAGCTCACTCAAGCTTAGAAACACTTACTAAAAAAATACATGAAGATGGAAGAAAAACATAACAAGATTCAAAATCTTTAAATTGTGAGAATTCTTAACAAATAGGGTGAGAATCTTTTGCAAGTCATGTTACATTTCTTTATGAAACAAATACATATTTCTTCTATCCCAATTATTAGTGCAAATAGACTTGGCCCTAAGAGGGATAAACCTCAGAAGATTTTTATTAAGTTTGTTGATTGGCATAGAAGAGGTAAGGTTTGGAACAATAGAAGTATCGTGAAAGGATACTAGATTTGGATTAATGAAGACTTAACCAAAAAAGAGTGTGCAAAAAAGTAGGTAGAATGGCAAAAAGTTAAACTAGAGTTGAAGGTAAAATTGCTTACTTAAACTATAAATATATTTTAGTCATCAAGAAAACAGCAAATTCCCTAAAATAGAAATTGTTTGTCTCAACAAATTCACCTTCCAAAACGAGAAGTTCTAGTCCCCAAAAAAATTTCTTCTATTACATGTGGTTTCCTTAATGTTAAAGGCTCATTGGCTAATAAAGTTGTTGCTTTAGATACTAGTCATTTCATCAATGATTTTGATCTATTTATTTTTGCTAAAAATTGGAAAGAAAAAAATTCTCTCACTGCATTTACTCCCAGCTTTCATGTCATTTCTATTAGAAATAAGCATTTTAAGATAAGGGATAGACCTTTTAGTTGAATTGCTTATTTAATTAAAAAGTCCAAAGATCATTCCATTAAAATACACAAAGTTGATGATAATAACTAATATTTGTGAGTTGACCACATTTTATAGATTTATTTATATTGTTTTTGGTTATTTTGCTATGAGAGATTCTTAAATTTACAATTTGCGAATCTTTCACAGGAGCATAGAATTCTCCAAACTTGGTAAATTTTTTCTTTGTGAGGATTTTAATGCTTGTGTTTGACAAAATCAAATCCAAAGTCTTGATTAGAATCCTCATTTAAGTTTAGTAAAGAGTTTTGTTAGGTTCACAAAAGATCATTTGTTGATCATATTCCAAATCAAAGGGGTATTCCTTTTTTAGAATGGGGTCATTACTTTGCTTTTTTAATCCTTAATGACATCAGCAAATTTCCTTCCTTTTTCTATTTCACCTTTATTGAGCATTAAGCTAACTCTTGCATTGATCTTATCTTATTCACCCATGATAATATAAATGCCATGAAAAACTTTCAAGTGGGAGAAAAACTCCCATAATCTCCTCATCATTATCTTAAATTCACTATTGTTGCTTTACTATAAGAAATGCAGAACTCATTGTCTCATAGAAAACCTTTGTCAGTATTTTCAAACAAGAGTGGCTAACATGTTAGTCAACAATGATGGTGAGCTAGATTTTCCTAATGTTCTTCTTTCTACAGTTGCTCAAGTACAAATTAAGAAGAGGCTTACTTACAGAAAACCTTCGTTTGATGTCAATTGTTTGACAACTTGTAAGATGTTTTAGCTTTGCATTTCGATGCTTCAATGCTAAAAAGTTACAAAAAGCTTATTCAATTTTTTAAAAAAGAAGTCCATTAAAGAGGAGCCAGAAATAATGATTAGTAAGCTCAAATCTAATCTAAAAAGCTTTTGGAATTTCTTCCAAGATAAACAAAAAAATGATTAGGACTTTTGCTTGTTTACTATTTAGAATTTTTTCAATAACCTTTTTCATTAAGAGGCTTTCCCTATTGTGCAAGATAAATCTTGTATTCTTAAGTTATCCCTTTATAACATTTCTACATGAAATCAATGGTTATCTTTTGGCAAAGATGTTAATGTTAATAAATTATCTACAAAGCTTCTTAAATGGGGTGGCCCATTGGTGTGAAAAGTAGTTTGCAATCTTCTTAATAAAGAGCTTTGACATCATTTAGATTGCTCTTGGTATTCTAGTCGAGTAGTCTTACTTCTCAAACAAGCACATAAGACATGTCTTAATAATTATTAATTGATTACAAGCAATTCAATATTCACTAAGCTATTAGGCACTCTTGGAGAATAAAATTAGATTGTAGGTAGAAATGCAAGGTCTTCATGCTTTAGGTGGAATCATTCTAGCATAAACCATCTAATAACTTTCTGTTACTATGTGGAGAAAGCAAAAGTGCCAATCACAAGACTCTTATTTGTTTTGTTGATTTTTCCAAGACTTATGATTTTGTTACTTAACATAAATGTTAGAAGAAATTGGATAGCATTAACATTCCACAAGATCTCCTTTCTACTATGATGAGCAGCTAGGTACCCCTACGCCTAACCATGCGAATCACAGGCATTCACATACGACTCAGTCAAATTCTGTAGACTGTAAGCACTTTGCATACACTAGACCCTAACCAGCAAAACCTCGGGTTAGAACAGTTGTTGTCTTCCCAACCTCACTTGTGATGTTCTGATTGCGATGGTTAAGTGAGATTGAGAAAAATGATTTTTATGGCTTTTTCACTTTATCTTCTAGCGGCTAATTCTTGAAATGGAAAGTAACGAATGGAATATTACGTAATCTATAATTATCCTAATCTATATCTTAACTCTTTCTAGCATAAGTATTCGATCCCATATTCTGTGCACATCCTGAGCATCCCCTAACCACTATTGGGTTACCAGACATTAAGTGTCGTTGGGTTGCCAAGTGTTGGGTTTACGTTCAAGATGGTCGTACTTATGGTTTCTACGAACTATAAAAGAGTGATGGCAATTAAAGTAATAACAACAGAAACTTAAGGAATTATTAAAGCGTAGAAATATTAAAATATTAAATGCATCAAATGACTAAGTCTAATTGCTACAAGGAATGCTTGAAAAGTTCATCTCTAATTCACTCCAATGGGCTCAGGTACATCAGCGCTCAAATAAAGAGCAACACACCTTTCTTACACCTACTACGAGCACTTGGAAAATATTCTAACTCTTGAGGAAACAAACTGTAAGAGCTTCACTACAACTACCAAAAAGGTACCTAAGTGTGGTGGAAGCCCACTTATTTATAGGCTAAAACAGGCTCCATGTAAACGGGGCCACGTAGACGCATGGATAGATGCATCAACGGGGCTGTGTCGACGCGGCTGCGTATATGGGACCCCGTATACGCGGCCTAGTTGACGTATTGACTGTTTAATGCTTCATCATACCCCCACGACTGAGTAAAAACTTGTCCTCGAGTTCCTTTACAATTTGAAAGGTAAGGACTTCTTATTACAACACACATGACTTGACACACATGACACAACACCAATTTTACTAACGCACCAAGTGCCCAAGTGTACAGAGAAGGACAAATTACAAAATGGTTGTGTTCAAAGACAAAATTGAACACTTCGATGATCTTGGATTCTTTGCTATGTTGAAAGATGCAAAAATTGCTAGAGAAGATCACACCATCCTTGGTGGCGATGGTTCTGACGGACCTTCACCAGGCTCTAGCACATGTGGCAGTGGTGGTGTGGATGATGGTTGTACCATAGCAACTGCAACTTCCGAAGGCAACCAAATTGCCTCCAAGAGAGCCCTCATTTTTTCTTCCTTACTTCTGGGATCATTCACTGTCCAAGCAGCTTTGCCAATGTGTGTTGGGACTGGAACCTCCCAAGGGCATGGAAGCGTAGGGAAGAGTTCTTTCAAATTGACAAAATAGGCTACCAACTACTTTCGTTCGATGTCAAATGCTCGAATTATTGTCTGCAGCTGCTGGTAGTCATTCATTTGTCGGGCCAAGTTCTCAACGACCGCATGTTGCCCTTCAAAACTTCTACAGAGAACCTCGAGTTTCGCATTTGCTATTTCCAATTTTTGTTTTGTCACTTTGTGCGCTTGGAACTTGCCCTCGTATAAAGAATACGAGGAGGCCAATTGCTTTTCTAGGTCAAACCGTGGTCTCCCAGCTATTAGCATAGCCAGGTTTGCATAGCGAAGGTTGGCCGACTTCATGTACTCTATCATTTCTTCAATTTATAGTTTCTTGAGGCGGATTTTAGCCTGGTTGTAGGCATTCAACCCATCAAAGATAGGTTGCCATACCTCGCCTCCTTCTCAAAGCTATTGGAGTGCTTAGTTCAATTTGGCCTTAGCGACTTGAATATGATTTTCATTCACTTCCTTCTGTAATCCCACTTGGTCCCTATCATAATTTTTAACTTTTTTAAATTTAAGGGCTTCACTTTTCCAAGCAGCGATTTCGATGGTTGATTTCTATCGTAAGGCACAAACCTCCTCCATAGACATATTTCAATTTTTGGCGGCCAACCTCCTCACATCAATGTTCACCCTGGCTAGCTCTTCCTGCTGTTGGTGAATAAAGCTTTTCATGTGCTCATTTTCAGCACCCACATTGCACAGGTAATGGACTTCCGTGGTCAGCCTGACATTCTCCTAGCGAACCTTTGTTAAGTCCTTGTTTAGATGTTACACATGAGCATCTGCCAAGGACTTATTGAGGATCGCCAACTCTCGCTCATCCTCAACTATCTGGATTTTGACTTGAAGCTGTCAAAAAGCCTCATCTCTAGTGAGTTCACGGTTAAGGAGAGCTGGATTGGCAAGTTGGGCCCTTAATTGGGAAAATTCTATTACTAAGCGTTGACAATTGGCTTAAGCAACTTCGAGTTGCCCCTCCAAGATGAGGCTCTAACCCCTTGCCGAGAGCAGCTTCAACTGGGTTGCAGTGATGTTATCCGAAAGATCAAAAACATCTAGAAGTAGTTGCCCGATTCCCACTAGTCGGTCCAACAATTCTTTATGTTGGGCTGCATCGATCCTGCTACGTGAAGTCCCAGCAGATGCCTATACATCTTCGAGTCCATGTACATCTAGTACAGGTGCCACCGATGCATTGAGGGTTGCAGCAATCATATCAGCAACCACTTCGACTGCAATCTCCTGTCCTTGGTCCTGCATCACTAGGACTGTCGCCCCCTCTCCATCCTCCAAGCATATCGAAAAAGTAGTGGCATTCCCTGAAATTTCAAGAAACAACTATTGGATGGATACCGTTGCTTCTCGAACACTAGGATCAATTCTTGTGGGTACTTGTGTTCGGGCAACAGAGAATATCAGCCCTGCTCTTTCTAGTAGACTTACTGATCGAGCCACTTGCTCCAAATGGCTCATTGCTGGGTGATAAACCGAAGGGTCTTCTCCTCCATTGGTCCCTCTAGATTGCTCTTGTTGGCTCAAGAGCGATTGTCGGATTTCGTGTATATGTTCTCCGATTATTTGCGAACCCAACCTCATTGCTTGCAGAGGTGGTGGAGGTGGTTGTTTTTCTTCCTTAGTTTGTGTGGTGGCCGAAGTCCTATCTTTCATCATTTCCCACCATGAGGCAATCAGGGCATGCTGAAATGTATCGTTGGCGTATCTTGCTATCCCTACTCATTTGCATAATTTTCTGATTAAGCAAGGGAAGGGTAGAGATCACCTTCCATGTTCTCTTTCAGCGAACCTTTTTTGAATCTCTAAAAACAACAATTGTGAAAGGCTCATTAGGAATTTTCCGCTTAGAGCGGCACACGAATGAGCGGAGAAGGTAGTGATTTTGTTGGGTCTCACTGTTGGGTTCAGGTGGTAAGACGTAATTTTTGCATACACCCTCTCCACGGTGATCAGAGTGTTGAACTCTTTGCGATCCACCCCATAGCACCGCCTAATCCACTCCCCTTTTACCTTGGGATCCGCCTACTTAGGGATCTTTGCCACATCAAATCTGATCTCAGGCAACCNCTACTTAGGGATCTTTGCCACATCAAATCTGATCTCAGGCAACCCCAAAGCTTGTGCGATCGCTTTTGCAGAGTAAGAGACATAGATGTCCTTGATTCTTACTCTGGACCCCGTCTGCCAATTTGTCTAGAAGAGGTAAGTCTCTCCTAAGTACCATTCACCACTAAATGTGATGATTGGCCACATAGGGGAGTTTTGTAATTGGAGCTTCACATCTTCTAGCACATTCTCAAGAAATGGTCCAAAGTTCAGTTCTTGTAGGACCATTCATTGCACCTCCCTTGTTCTGATAGCATCAAGACATGCCTGGGTCAAGGTGACCTCAAGCCGTGGTGCTATCGTCGGAGTCTCATCCCCTTGTGATTATTCACTGGGGGTCTCCTCTTTAGGAATCTGATGAACAAATTCCACATCAGGCCCTTCGCAGAGATGGCCAGTTGCATGGGAGCCCTCCACATGCTTTGGGTGTTGCACACCTTGTCCTCTTCCTATTCGTGGTCACTTGTCCCTAGGTTGTGATGGTCCTTCTCCCCTTGGATGCCTTGGTTTCGGTGCCACCTGCAATCAAACATAACCACTAATTAAATTGTGCACAAGTTGCTCAAAATGGCCCTTATAAACCTTCTTAGTTTGACTAAATTATGTGCTGGCACGTGCATCCCATTAAATCTCCCAGAGTATTAGTTGATGGGCTAGAACAAAAAACAATTTGGGGATGAGTTGGAGTTTAAACTATTGTTTTCTATTTCTTCCCTTAAGAGGTGTTAAGTCTATACTAAATTTAATTTTAATTACAATAGACCTCACC
>MNCI01001825.1:374521-414809 GCA_015680685.1 Gnetum montanum
GAAGGATAGGGTGATTAGGATGCACAATAGACAACGTAAATGCTTGGAAGAAGAGGTAAGGTAGAAAAAATGAAAAATCTCCCCCCAATTTGTTTGCAAATTGAACAACAATGTAAGGAGCAATGGGGATATATATAGGGGTTTATGGCTACGTTGATGGGGTCGCGTATACGCGAATGCATATATGCAGGGGGCTACATATACGGGGCCCTGTATACGTAGGGGGTTGCACCCATTGACCAGCATTGACCCGATAAAGGAAAGCCCAAAAAAATTGATTCAAAATGCCAAATTGGGATGATTTAGGAGCTCTAGAGACCGGGAACTCGACTGGGAGTAAGAGGAAGGTAAGTGGGGCGAAAAAGGGAGTCAAAAGTAGGAGAATGTTGTGAGAAAGAACATCGCAAAGAAGAAGTTCAGCAATGGGCATCATGAGAACAATCAACCAACAAAATCAAGGGGATGGGAGACTAACAAACGGGACCAGGGATATGCAAGTAGGTCCTCCCCATAATAGGCAATAGCCTTAATAGCCCTTGCATATCCTCAATCACCGGAGTTCGTGGGCCCCAGAGTTAAGAAATGGTGATCACAAGTTAATACTCCCATCCATGAGAACCTACTGAAGCATGAGGAGTTCATAGAAATCATGACAAACTATCAAAACATAAGACGGGCAGTGAGGTGAGTCACGGAGAGAAATGGGTGAAGAGAGAGGAGTGAGAATTGGAATTCCGATTATCGGTCACATGAAACCCCATGTGAAGTTGTGGTTAAGTGACCCGGTAGGGCCTTTTTTGAGTTCAGATGCAAAACCAACCACATATAGTGACATTGTAGCAACATGAAAAGACCTGTCCACCCCCCAAGTGTACAAAAATGCACCCACAGAGAGCCACCACTCCAATAGGCGTAAGAGGAAGGAAGTGAAATAGGACTAAGTTAGAGGGGATGATGTGAGTCCCATAACTAGTGCTTGTGGCCCATGAGAGGCGGTCTAAGGGTTGTGCTTTTTAATTTTCTTTTTATTTCGTGGGAACCACACCATGCAAAGGCCCATGCTTGGTTGCATGCATTTGACTAAGGGGTGTGCTTTGAATCCTCATGTTTTTTTTTTTTTTGCATTTCTTGATGAGGACCACACCATGCAAGGCCAAATTGCCAAGGAGCTTCCTTGTAGAAAAGAACTTGGAGTGGTAAGAAATCCATAAGGGCACTCCTGCAACCCAGGGGGTAGAAGAGGATGACAAATGTTGCATTCCCCTTGAAGTCACACCTGATTCAAACCATTGGGTCATCCTTGAGTCTAGAAACTACACAAGTCACACATGAATTTAAATGTTTCTTAAGTGAATGGGGTTGCATGTTTTCAAAGGGAGGAAAACCATGGAGTGGATGAATGGGTGGATGACATGGACTCACTACCGATTTTATGAGATGAAAGTAGACGTAAATTCCAAGGACAAAAATGTAAGGGCAAGAGCAAGATAAAATAGGTGAACCATTTCACGTGACCCATCACAACGAAAACCATTCGCACCATACACCTGATGACAATAAGATGATTTATTAGTAACCAACTAGAAATGAAACACACACACACACACTTATAAGCAAGCAACAAAGAAATGGAAAAGTAATTAAAGAAAGAAACACTTGGTAAGAATTGGAAAATGTATGAACGATGTTGAAAAACAAAAAAGTGGAAAACAAAGAATTCCAAAAATAGTGGGGAGATTAGTAGAATGGATTAGCATGGAAGACAGTCTCCCCCATGACTAGGCTAGAAAGAGGAGATGTGAAAAATGAAATGAGGCTAACCCTATGACAATGAGGCAATAGCATTGGTTTGGTGGGGCTCACAGAAAGGTTTTAATTATTACCAATTGACCAACTGCACTCTTGTGGTATCCTCAAGTTTGTGTATAAGCAAGGCCCCAGATGGGAAGGTTTTGGAGACAATGTAAGGTCCCTTCCATAGTGTTTGAAACTTTGTTGGTTGTAGTACGCGTGGGGGGTTCTAATAGAGGACCTTATCTCCACATCTAAATGTTACCTTCTGAATCCTAAGATCATGATGTTTTTTATTGTAGGTCTTGTGTATCTCATTTGATGATAGGGCCACCAATTGATTCTCATCTAGCACACTTAGGTTGATAAGTCATTCGCGTTGTGCTAGTGGTAGGTCAAGACCCAAGTCACAAATAGTAGATAGTGTTCGAACTTCTACCTAGATTGGAAGTTTTGGTAGCTTACCATGCACTAACTCATAGGGAGAGTAACCTATAGGAAGTTTCCAAGTGGAGCGGTAGGCCCAAAGGGCATCATTAAGTTTGGTGCTCCAATCCCTTCTATATTTACTAATGGTTCGAGTGAAGATTTTGGTGATCTCCCTATTGGTGACTTCAGCCTACCCATTAGCTTGGGGGTGATAAGGTGTTGTAAACTTATGGGTAACCCCCAAGTGTTGCATGAGTTTACGAAAAATGACACTTGTGAAATGCGTTCCATTGTTTGAGATGAGTGCACATGGCACTCCAAACCTATTGACGATTTGCTGTTGGACAAATCGTGCGGTGGTGTTTGAGGAATAGTCAATGATGGCTGCCGCCTCCGCCCACTTCGTGTAGTAGTCCACAGCCACGATGGTGTACACCTTTCCATTGGATAGGGGTGTGATGGGACCCATGAAACTAATGCCCCAAATGTTGAAGGGATCCAACAGTTGGATCCATTGTTGAGGTCCCTCCATTCGTGTAGTCATCCCACTGTCTCTCTGGCATCATTCACAGGAGCACGCAAACTGTTGTACATCCTTAGAAATTGTAGGCCAGTAATATCCTACAAGAAGGATCTTAATGGTCATGCGTCGTCCAGCATAGTGGCCCCCACAAGGATCCTCATGAGCATCTTGGAGGACGTGCAGTGTATCATCATCAGGGACGCACCATCTAACCAGGCCATCCGCACATACCTTATAAAGGTGACCATTTATTTCCATGAAGCACTTGGCCTTATGGAGAAACTATTGTTTCTGTCAGTGGTCCCACTCCTTTGGCAATTCCTGAGTTGTGAGATAGGTGAGGATATGGTTGAACCAAGGTGATTCTTTGGGCACCTGCATATCGATTGCTCCCACGAAGAGGAGTTCATCTAGAAATTGGTTGAAGAGTGGCTCCTCCTCTTCTGCGTCACCCCATTGCAACCAAGACAAGTGGTCAATGACTACATTCTTGGTTCCCTTTCGGTCTACCATAGTAAGGTCAAACTCCTAAAGAATCACCAGCCACCATATGATATGGGGGCTCACTATTGGTTTGTTCATCAGGAATTGGATGGCACTGTGGTCGGTATGCACGAACACCTTGTACCCAAGCACATAGGATCAGAATTTTTCCAAGGTGAACACCATCGCCATCAACTCTTTTTCGATGGTGGTGTAGTTAAGCTGAGCACCCACAATGCTACAGATTGCATAGTGAATATAGTATGGGCATTTTTGATCATCCCACTGTGTGAGCACGACTCCCAATGCATAGTTGGATGCATCCATCATGATGTGGAAGGGTATGAACCAATCAGGTGCCCATAGAACTGGGGTCTCTACGAGTTTCTATTTAAGTGTGTGGAATGCAGATTTGCATTCCCTGGTCCAGACGAACGGAGCATATTTCTTCATGAGTTCCACTAATGGCTTGGAAATCTTCAAGAAATTTTTGATGAAGTGTCGGTAGTAACCAGTGTGGCCAAGGAATGATCAAACATCTTTTACAGTGCTTGGTTGCTTGGTAATTCCTTGGATGACCCTGATTTTTTTAGGATCCACGCTAATCCCTGTTTGTAAAATATGGTGCCCTAGCATAATGCCCTCTTGGACCATTAAGTGGCTTTTTTGCCAGTTGAGTCTTGGATTAGTTTCCACACATCTTTTCAGAACTTGATCAAGATGGTCCAAGGCTTGATTAAACGTGACTCCATAGGTAGAGAAGTCATCCATGAAGACTTCTACCCCATTGCGAATTTGTTACTAGAAGATGTTGAGGACAAGGTGTTGGAAAGTGGCAGGTGCATTACATAGGCCAAAAGGCATCTTTGTGTATGCAAAAGTCCCCCAGGGACTTGTGAAGGTTGTTTTGGCCTTATCTTCTAGTGCAATTTGGATTTGGTTATAGCCACTATAACCATCCAAAAAGCTATAATAATGATGCCCTGCAATGGTACCCAACACTTGGTTCACAAATGGGAGCGGGAAGTGATCTTTGAAGGTAGCCATGTTGAGCAATCGGAAATCTATACATACCCTCCATTTGTCACCCTTCTTTGGTACAATAACGAGTGGGCTAACCCATTCACTATCGGCAATGGAATAGATGAACCCTGCTTTCAGCAACTGCTCAATTTCATCTTTGACGACCTGCTTTAGTTTGGGGTTCAATCATTTTTGTGGTTGTCATCGTGGCTTCATGGAGGGTTCAATATGAATTTGATGTTGGAAAACCTTGGGATCAACTCCTGTTAATTCAGAATATGACCATGCAAACGCAGCGTCCCATTTTTTCATCACCTTCAGCAACTTCTTCTTCTATTCAAGAGCAAGGGTGGCATTGATAATTACTGGTTTCCCATTATGTAAAAATGCATATTCTAAGTGGGCTGGTAAGGGTTTGAGTTCCAAGGGCTCTTGTTTAAAAATTTCATGGATTTGCAACTTCCCCTAATCATCACGGTCATCCATACTTGTTGATGAACCTCTTCCAAATCATCCATGCTTTCTACGTAGGCACGTACAAGCCCCTTAGATGGTTCCATGCACAAAGTGCTGCTAGCAGGATTAGCGGTTAGCCACTGGGTGCCTTCTTGATTTGTGACTACTGTGTACAAGCATTGTTGAACTTGCAATTCCTCGGTACATTGATTGCATACTTGGATAGATGTCCGCTTAGCGAACCACAAATACTGCATACAGTTACACTCGGAGTCACTGTACATGATGCATGGAACGTGCTTCTTCTCGATCTTTCCAAAAGGATTTTCCTTTGAAATTTCAAGGGAAAGATCTCAGAGTCCCAGTCTTACATCCACCGTGCTCAGCTAGGCTCTTCCCATTATGATTGGAAAGTTTCCCTTGCAATTCTCAACACAGATGATGAGGAAGTCAGCAAGATAAGACCACCCACAAATGGTGGTCACAATGTCCTTCACTAATCCCAAGGAAACAGTAATGCTTTGGTCTGCCAACTCGAGTTGAATGTTGCTCTTATTTAATAGGGGCAGGTTCCAAGTCTTGTACATGTTATGTGAAATTAAGTTGACTCCCGACTCCAAATCTAGAAGATCTTTACATGGCTCATTTCCTACCACCTGAAGATAGATGAGGGGGCTTCCTGGATCAGTCAATTTCTGGGAAAGATGACTTGTCTTTATCTAGTCGGTCATGGCATGTGTGAGCATGATTGTTTGTACATTAGAGGGCGTTTGGTTTGAAGGCTGCTTGAAGGGTGGAACAGTGGAGGTGTTTTGAGGTTTAGAGGCACTAGGCACAAATGTTTGTGAGGGTATGCTTAGGTTATTGGGCTAGAAAAAGGGACATTTTTGTGGCTTCATTTCTGGTCCACTCGGCTAAGGAGTCGATTGTAGGTTGATAGCCCTCATAATGTTGCATTGCTGTGGCTGTGGTGGTATTTCCCCCTACATAGGTGGAGCAGGTGGTAACTGAGTGGGGTGCTGCTAAGTAGGGTCGATAGGAGAAGGTGATGGAGGATAGTAGAGATGTGGGCCTTCCTCCCCTTGGTGATGAAGATTGTTGGTGGAAAATATTCTAGGGGGTGCTAGTCATTCTTAAAGGCTGCATGACTGGAAGAGTCCTGCAGGAGACTGGTTGTTGAACGTAGTACCCATAGGAATCTAGCTGTCGGTAAGGGTACTACTGCCTTGGAGGTGGCATTCCCCACACTTATGAATGTTGCCATTTTTGAAAGTATTCATAAGGTTGCAGTCGCACTCCACTTGGATAATATCCTTGTTGTTGGTGGAACTACCTAGGATTGCCTTGTGGGTAAGGCAACCTTTGAGGTGTTTACCTCTTTGCCAAGTGAGGATTCAATGCATACACCCTGGACTCTTGTAGATGTGACACCACGAGACAAAACCCCTTAGGATGTTTGTATTGGCATTTATCAAATTCATCATCTTCCTCTATATCAAAGTCCACAACTTATTCTGCTACAGCAACTTTGCCCTTACCTTTATGGTGGGCACGTTTAGCTTCCTTCTTCCTATGCTGATCACAATCATTACCTTGCCCTTTGGACTCCTCTGCGATTTTCAAAACACTTTGAAATTTTTTGTCCAAAGAGTTCCACATTTTTTCAACCTTTGCCGATATTTTAGAGGCAAATTTCTATAGGGGTAAGGTTTTTTTGATTCATCGCTGCATCCAGTGGTGATTCCTCCTCATCTTCACAAAATCGGACATCCCTCTTTCTGATGGAGGGATCCCGATTAAAATCCTTTGCACTCTCCTTCTTTCTAAGTTCCCCTTCTTCTTTAGCCACTTCCTCAATTAGGCACTGTAGTTGATGGGCCCTTAGTTTTGATAGTTGTCGTTGGGCGTACATGCCAAGGTTCTTTCTAGTTTCAAAGCGGAGCCCATCAATGATATGGCGAAGCTGTGCCCACTGAGAGTAGCCATGACCAGGGCATCAATGCAACAATGAGTAGTATCTGCTCATGGATGCATCCAACGATTCATGACTACCTTTCTTCCACCCTTGGATTTGGCATCTTAGGTTTGCCACTCTGGAGTAGGTTTGATATTTGTCATTGAAGATCTCCAGCATCGTACTCCATCTCCTGATTGATTCCGATTCCAAAGATCAATACCAGCTTTTTGCTTCTTTGATGAGTGTGTGAGGGAATAACTTTAGTGTTTACTAATCATTATCGATGTTCTGTAGGGTGCAAGCATCATGAAACGCTTATAGGTGAGTTTGTAGATCACAATGATATCCCCCTTCAAATCTAGGAATATTGTTCATGCCGATGCGCTTGATCCAACTATTCTTCAAGTGTCTATTGGGTATTTGAACTACCTCTGCAATATGGACCATGCTTTGAGTAGCCAACAACGGTTCATCCGAGTCATAGTCCTGCTGAAGGCAACGATGTCTATGTTGATTCTGGCTGCCTCTCCTGTCATGACGGTGAGGCTTGCATGATTGGTCTCGCACTCCCTCACGTTGTTCCCTTCGGTCCCTACGACCACCATCACCTCGCTCCTTTCTATCGTGGTCCCAATCAAAGTCAGAACTAGATGAAGGTAGAGGGGAGCCAGAGGATGGAGAAGAGGAAGAAGAATTACCACCACCTCAGTGTCGATCTCCCCCTCTACTTTGATGATGGCCCCAATCTTCATGCCCATCTCTGCTTGTACCATGACCTCTCATACGTGACCCTCCATCTTCCTAGGGATCTCGATCACTTGATTTCTTGTTCTAAATGATAGAATAAATGATTTGATGTCCTAGAGGAAGTTAGGCTGAATGGGAATCGTGAAAGACAGGTTCCCCATCGTCCTACAGCCCTTGCAAGAATAAGGGGTTACTGAACTATTTCCCCTTCATGTGTTCATACCGTTCTGCTTGCTGCTGGTCTCGTACACATTGGGCCTTAGTGGGATGATAGTCCTAGTAGTCATGGTCCTCCATGATGTACTCCACACCGTAGTCCTGAATGCCGAGTCTGCTAAGATTGTGAAACAGCATTCCAGGAGCCGATCAGTCAGGCGGTAGTATGATGTTATCTTCCATGCCCCACCAGTGCAGATGCTCATCCTAATGTAGGATAAAGGTGAAGTCAGGGACATATTCATCTGGATGCATGTATACCACCTAACATTCTTGTGGAACTAGTGGGTTGGATCCATCTCACCTGTGAGAAGAAGACATGTTGGATGTTAGATAATCCACTAATTGGTGTACCTTACTTTTTTCTTTTACTTAGGCTACCTAGCATGCGTAGATTTTACTATCCTGGGTTCATTCCAACAATGTGAATGATAATTTTGCTAAGGTTAGATGGTGCATGTAAGACTAATAGTCCCTGGAAATAGTGCCAATGATGAGTGGCTAGGTACCCCTATGCCCAACCATGCAAATCATGGGCGTTCACACACGACTTGGTCGAATTCCGTAGACTGTAAGCACTTTGCATACACCAGACCCTAACCAGAAAAACCTCAGGTTAGAACGGTCATTGTCTTCCCAACCTCACTTGTGATATTTTGATTGCAATGGTTAAGTGAGATTGAGGCAAATGGTTTTTATGGCTTTTTCACTTTATCTTCTAGTGGCTAATTCTTGAAATGGAAAGTAACAAATGGAATATTACGTAATCTATAATCATCCTAATCTATATCTTAACTCTTCCTAGCATAAGTATCCGATTCCATCTTCCGTGCACATCCTAAGCATCCCTTAACCACTACTAGGTTACCAAACATTAAGCGTTGCTGGGTTGCCAAGTGTTGGGTTTACGTTTGAGATGGTCATACTTATGGTTTCTATGAACTATCAAAGAGCGATGGCGATTAAAGTAATAATAATAGAAACTTAAGGAATTATTAAAGCATAGAAATATTAAACTATTAAATGCATCAAATGACTAAGTCCATTTGCTGCAAGGAATGCTTAAAAAGTTCATCTTTATTGCCGTTCACGCCAATGGGCTCAGGTACATTAGCGCTCGAATAAAGAGCTGGACACCTTTCTTACACCTACTACGGGCACTTGGAAAATCTTCTAACTCTCGCAGAAACAAATTGTAGGAGCTTTGCTACAACTCCCAAAAAGGTACCTAAGTGTGGTGGAAGCCCACTTATTTATAGGTTGAAACAGGCTCCACGTAAACGGGGCCACGTAGATGCATGGACAGATGCATCGATGGGGCCGTGTTGACACGGCCGTATATACGGGGTCTCCTATATGCAGCCTAGTCAACGCATCGATTATTTAATGCTTCATCATACTACTAAAAGAATGTATGAGACGATTAATATTCTTATTGAAGATAATTCATGAATTGCATTTTACATCAACTCCGATGTCGAGTACACAATGTCGGAGCTATGACGTCAAGGCCTTAATGTGACATTGCATACGCAACATTAGGGTATATATCCCAAGGCTATAAATACTGAGTCTAAGCTCCAATTTTCATAGTCAATTTTTGATCTTTCTTAGTTAAAGTAGCAAAGCTCTTGCTGTTTCTTTTTCTCAGGGTTAGAATATTTTTTGAGTGCCCGCAGAAGGAGTCTAAGTGTGTACAGTCCTTTGTTCTAGCATTGATGTACCTAAGTGTAGTACTGTGATGAGAATAAAATAAACTCTTTTGAAAATCCTTGTAGCACTGAGAATAGCTTAATATTTTCTTTATTGCATTTTATTTTTATGTACTTTAATGCATTTGAGTTAAGCAATTTTTTTCTAGTTGTTAATGAACACGAGCACGACCACTTCAAGCATTCATATAGTACTTGGTAACCCAGCAACACATAACATGTGGTAGCCCAATAGTGCTATATGTGTTCAAGAAAGTGGGGTAGTTAGTTGTGTTAGGCTAGATAGGTCATAACGAATTAGATTTTAAATTACTCTACTCTTTATTCTTTTTGTAGGCGACCAAATCTATAAAGTATAAAGTAAGAAAAATCATATAGCTCAATTACACTTAAACCATATCCTTGAACCTCAAAAGTGTAATTGGGAGGACAACGAACATTCTCAATGCCCATTTCACTTCCTAGAAGAGCTAGTGACCAAATTACATGTAACGCCTTAGTGATTCGTATGGTTGGGTGTAGAGGTACCTTGCCACTCATCATTGGCACCATTGTTAGGGACCTTTTTGTTGTTTTATGTGCTATCTAGGACTTAGTGAAAGTATTTAAATCATTGGAATGAACCTTCAAGTCATATCTTATTTCACAGTTACTACAACAAATTCTCGTAGCACACTGTGATTTTTATTCGTTGACTGAAAATGTGCTTCTTCACCCAAGACTAATAGAGCTAATTTGCCAAAGCCTCAATAGTATTGAATTATATATACTCATCCTGATGAGTATGTACCAAACTTCACCTTCATCCTGCACCAGGATGAACTATGGTGGTGTGATATGGAGGACAACATTGTGTTGATGCTTGATCATGCTACTCCTACAATGCTCTATCAAATTCTTGCATGATGTGGTCTTCAAGATTGCCATGGGGAGTATATTGTCAAAGATGTTGATGCTAGGGATTACTATCCTACCAAAGCACAACATCTACAAGATCGGCAGCTAGAATAGCACTATGAATTTTTGAAGGGAAAAGGACTTAACGATTCTTCATTCCTGTTGTACCAACAAGCTAGTGGGGAACCCTTCTTTGGGGGTTTTCCATTGAATGAAACTCCTCTCTTTGACTTTGATGATGGAGGTAAAACCAAAACTTGCACTCCACAATTCACAATCCTGATTCTAGTAACAAGGGATCCAATGACAAAGAAGGATCTGGAGGGGCAAGTCAAGATAGCAATGCAGATAAGAAGCAAGATCATGATTGTCATAACGATTGCTAAAGAGGTGGAAGTAGGCAACGTGATGATGTTGGTTCTCCTTCCTCTTTCCTTCCAGCATCATCTTCTTCTTTTGGCTCTTACCATGATTGCAAAGGGAAAGACCATGATGGAGGTGATCAAAATGAACAAAACAATCAACAAGACCAAAATAACCAAAGGGACCATCAAGACAAACAAGATCAAGGGCACAAATATTCAAGAGAGGCACATCACCATGAACGAAGGGGTAGTAGAGGGCATTGTAGGCACCATGATCAAGGCCTTGATGAGCCTTTATTTACTGCCCAAAGTATGCTTAACATCGTAGAGTTAGTCAAATTTCCAATAAGGAATATGAAAGATAGTCAAATCAAATGGTTAGACATGAACAATATCTCTCAATTAGAAGGAGGATATAACTCTAATGTACATAATCATCTTCAAGCTTTCCAAGATGTATGTGCCTTGCAAAACATAGAGAACAAGTGGCAGAAATTGAAGTTGTTCCCTAGGACACTTATCAAGGAAGTAGAAAATTAGTATCGGTCCTTAGAGCCAAAATCTATTATACAATGGAGTACCATCCTTAAGTTGTTCAATGATAGGAATCAAATGTACTCTAGAGTGTCCAACCTAAGGAAGCAAATTCAAGGGTAGAAACAAGAAACACACAAACCCGTGGATGTTGCCATTGGTTGATACTATGCCTTGATGCACAAATGTCTTGGCCATGGTTATTCTCAATTGGTTCAACTTCCCCACATTGTAGATGGGCTTCATAATGAAATGAGAAAAACCCTTAGTGTCTATGCCCAAGGACAATTGTCAAAACTAACTACTCATCAAATACAAAGTTTAATAGAGCAAGTCACCAAAGAGGAGGGCAAACTAAGAAAAAGAGAAATTGCAAAAGAGTATAATCATGATCCTTCCATTCACAAGAGGGAGGTTTGATTCTTTGACAATGAGGATGAGTCTATATTTGATGAGGGGATGCATAAGAAAGCCTTGCCACACCAACAATTCCAATCTAAATTTACAGCCAAGGTTGATTAGTAAAGGGACTCAATGGATAACAAATTCCAAGTTATTCTCAAAATCATTGAAGAGTCCAAAGAACAAAGTAGTGAGCATGAGCGCAAGAGGTGCAAGGAAGTTGAACATGCATATCACAAAGGTAAGGGCAAGATTACTGCAATAGAAGAGGTTGTGGACAATGAATTAGATCATGATCATGGATGTGACGTTTGTTAGTACAAACATCCTAAGGGATGTTGTCCTATTGTGTCACATCTACAAGAGTTTGGGGCGTATGTTTTACATCCATAACTTACACAAAAGTAAACATCAAGAAGGTTACCTTATCCTCAAGGTAATCTCAAGCAGTTCCACCAATAACAACCATATTATCCAAGTGAGCTCCATCGCAACTGCATGAACAATATCAACAATGGCAGCAACCATAATCACAGGTGCTGGCACCGCCAAGACAACAATACCCTTACCGATAGCCTAATCCATATGGTTACCATATTCAGCAACCCATGTCTTCACATGAATCCTCTAGTCATGTCTCTAATTTTCAGCCTCGCTACCACCCTTTGGATTATTATCGAGCTCATTCACCACATGAAAGAAGGAACATCACCTTTTATCCTGATCCTCCTCTTATCCCTGCACATACTCCTCCTCCAGTTGCATAGCTACCACCTACTCCACCAATGTAGGGTGAATTACTAACTCAACCATAACAATGCAATGCTATGAGGGCTATTAATCTGCAACAAAATCATTAATCAGAGGTGTTGAATGCTCAATCAAAAAAAAGACCTTTCTTTCAACCCTGTAGTCCACCTAAGCCTTCACCTACACCCGTAGTTGACAACCCTTCTTTCAACCAAACTTTACCAAGGATCCATACTGTAATGCTTACTCATACTGTGTCTAATTGAATCCATGCAAGAAACCTTCCCAAAAAATTAAACAATCCTGAAAGTCCTCTAATTTACTTGTAGATTGCTGGGAATGAATTGTGCAAGGCTCTTCTTGATTTAGGTTCTAATGTTAATTTAATTTCTCATGAGATGTACACTGCCTAGGACCTACCTCCTCTCAAGAAGAGTAATATAAGATTAGAATTGGTAGACCAGTCCATCACTATTCCATTGGAACTAGCAGAAGACATTGTGACCACTGTTTGTGGGTGGTCTTATCCTACCAATTTCCTAGTAATTAAAGTGGAGAACTGCATAGGGGATTTTCCAATCATCATGGGAAGAGCATGGCTAAGCACCGTCGATGTAAGGATGGGCATAAGATATCTTTCCCTAGAAATATCAAAGGAAAATGCATTCAGAAAGATCAAGAAGAAAAGAGTTCCATGCATCACATACAGTAATACTGGGTGCAATTGTGTGCAGAAACTTTGGATTGTAAAGTAAGCATCCATCTCTGCATGCAAATAATTTGCACCAAAAGCAGTAATTCAAAGGTTTCTGTATGTAGTAGCCATAAAACAAGAGGGTATCCATTGGCTAATCATTGATTTAGAAAGCAGCATACTTTGCATGAAACCAATTGACAACTTGACATGTGTGAATGTCATAAGCATAGATGGACTAGAGCAGGTTCATCACCAACTCTCTGATGACATAAATGATGATACTCACTAGGGAGAGTTGGAAATTCTTGAAAAATTCAAACAAGAGCCCCTTGAGCTAAAAGTGTTACTGGCTGGAACGGAAGATATATTTTTGAAAAATAGGAAGTCGATTATAATCAATGCAAAACTTGTTCTAGAACAAAAAAAGATGTTGTTGAAAGTAGTTGAAAGATGGTCAGTAGCTTTTTCTTGGTCATATCCTAAACTCATAGGGATTGATCCTAGGATATGCCATCACGCATCTACATCGACTCGACCATGAAGCCAAAATGATAGCCATAAAGGTATTTTGAACCCCAAATTGAACTAAATCATCAAGGTGGAAATCGAGCAACTCCTCAAGGTAGGGTTCATCTATCCCATTGCGGATAGCGAGTGGGTTAGCCCACTTGTCGTTGTGCCGAAGAAAGATGGCAAGTGGCGGGTTTGCATCAATTTTAGGCTACTGAATATGGCAAAATTCAAAAATAATTTTTGTTGCCATTTGTTGACCATGTGCTCGATACAATATTTGGGCATTACTACTATAGCTTTCTAGATGGTTATAGTGGCTACAACTAAATTCAAATTGCACCAAAAGACCAAGCAAAGGCAACATTCATGAGTCCCTAGGATACTTTTGTATATCGTAAGATGTCGTTTAGTCTATGCAATGCTCTTGCCACATTCCAATGCTTGGTCCTAAGCATTTTTCAACAACAAATCAGTAGTGGTGTGGAAGTCTTCATGGATGACTTCTCCACCTATGGAGCTACATTTGAGCAAGCCTTGGACCACCTTGAGCAAGTGATAAAATGATGTGTCGAAACTAACTTGTGGATCAATTGGCAGAAAATTCACCTCATGGTTTAGGAGGGAATTGTACTAGGGCATAGAATATCACAAGCAAGAATTGAGGTGGATCCTGAAAAAATAAGGATTAGCCAAGGAATAACCCGCTAGCCAGAAATAGTTAAATATGTTTAATAATTCCTTGGACATATTGGTTACTATCGATGATTCATAGAGAATTTCTCTAAGATCACAAGACTGTTGGTTGAGCTAACAAAGAAAGATGCTCCCTTTGTCTTGATCACAGAATGTGAGAAAGCATTCTAGCAACTAAAAGAAAAGCTTGTAAAAACTTCAATCCTACAAGCACCTGACTGGTGCAGGCCATTTCATATGATGATGGATGCATCAAATTATGCTTTGGAGGTAATGTTGATGTAGTTAGATGACAAGAAATGTCCATACTACATCCACTGTGCTAGCCAAAGCGTTATGGGTGCACAACTAAACTACACCACCATAGAAAAAGAATTGATGATGGTGGTGTTTGCTCTAGAAAAGTTCAAACATTACGTGCTTGGATACAAGGTTTTTATGCACATAGACCATAGTGCCATTTTCTTCTTAATGAAAATGTCAACGGTAATCCCTCATGTCATATGGTGGCTGGTGATCTTGCAAGAATTCAATCTCATGATCGTAGATTGAAAGGACACTGAGAATGTGGTTGCTAATGACTTGTCTTAGTTATGATGGGATGATAAAAAGAAAGAAAGCCCACTCTCTGACATGTTTCCTAATGAACTCCTCTTTCCTAGGGCTATAACTAAATAAATGCCCAATGAGCCAAAATGGTATGATAACATTCTCACCTATCTTCTCACTTAGGAGATGCCATAAGGGTTGGACTAGCGAAAGAAATAGTAGTTTCTCCACCAGCTAAAGCACTTTGTGGAGATCAATGGACACCTCTACAAAGTGTGCATTGATGGCATGATTCATTGGTGTGTCCCTAATGTTGATCAACTGTGCATTCTCCAAGATGCTCATGAAGGTCCTTATGGAGGACATTATGCTGGGAGATGCATAGCCATTAAAATCCTGATGATAGGGTACTACTAGCCAACACTCTTTAGGGATGCTTACCATTATGTCCGCTCTTGTGAACAATGTCAACGAGATGGTAGAATGACTACTCAAATGAAGGGACCTCAACAATGGATTCAACCGCTAGAACCATTTAACATCTAGGGCATTAATTTCATGGGTCCCATCATGTCCATGTTAAATGGAAAGGCGTACATCATAGTCACTATTGACTATTGTACAAAATGGATAGAAGTAGTAGCCATCATCAATTGTACATCCTCTACTATTGCTCGGTTTGTACAAAAAAATGTTGTAAATAGGTTTGGTATGCCACGTGCATTAATTTCTAATAATGGAACTCATTTTATAGGCACTACTTTTCAAAAGCTCATGCAACACTTGGGCGTTGAACATAAACTCACAACACCTTACCATTCCCAAACTAATGGTTAAGCTAAGGTTACCAATAGAGAAATCACAAGAATACTAACAAGAATTATTAGCAAGTATAGTAAGGACTAGAGCACAATACTAAATAATGCCCTTTGGGCCTACCACTCCACTTGGAAACTTCCTATAGGCTACTCTCCCTATGAGCTTGTGTATGGAAAACTACCAACACTTCCTATTTAATCTGAACTTTGTATACTTTCAACAGTTTGTGACCTTGACCTTAACTTGAGTCTAGCCCAAAAAGAAAGAATAATTAATCTCAACCTACTAGATGAAAACCAATTAGAGGTCCTATCATCTAACAAGTTACACAAGGCCTATAACAAAAAGCGTCATGACCTAAAAATTAGAAAGATCAAATTTCAACTAGGAGACAAGGTTCTCTACTAACACCCCACACACATACCTCAATGAACTAAGTTCCAAATTTTGTGGGAAGGACCTTACATTATTTATGAGACTTTTCCTTTTGGGGCCATGATGATCTATAAACCTGAGAGCCCAAATAAGAACCAGTTGGTCAACATCCAACAAATTAAACCTTTCCATGAGCATACACCAGCTAACACAACAAGCACCTCATCAGATGGACAACCACGCTCCATATTTTGAATCTCTTCCTTTCAACTTAGTTGTGGAAGAGATGGCCACTCATGCTAATCATACAAAGTGGCTTCTCAGTTTTTCAACTTTTTAGTTTTGCACATTTTTTATTTTACAACTTTTTGTTTTACACATTCTTTATTTTGCCTCTTTTTGTTTTTATGTTATGAATCTTTTCTAATTTTTGTTTTACACCATTGTTAGTACATTTGCTATTTCTTGAATATTTTACACTTTCTATTATAGTTTCTTTTATTTTGTGTGATTTTCTAAATTTGTGTTAATGAGTGCTAGGTATATTAGTAGTGTGTTACTTGATGGTGGTATGTACTATTTTTGTTATTTGATTGTTGGTGTTTGGTTTTTGAGTTTGAATTTTGTTACATATAATTGGGACATGGTTTCTTTTTCATGCAATAGGAAGTGAGTCCACAACATCCACCCATCCACACACTCTATGGTTTTCCTTGTTTTGGAAACATGAAATTCCTTTTTCATTAATAAAACTTTAATAAATTTGTGACTTTGGTAGTTTCTAGAATTGGAAAAGATTCAAAGGTTTGAACAGGGTGTGGCTTCAAGGGGATTTGATATTCTTTATGCTTTTTTGTTTGTCTAGGTGCATCTGTGTATCCATGAATTTCTTACCGTTTCGTGTCAGCCAATAAAAGGAAGTTGAATAATCCCTTGCATGGTGTGGTTCTCATTAGAAAAAATAAACAAGCGATGAGAATTCAAAGCACACCCCTTGGACAAAATAAATGCATATGTTCTCACATGGTGTGGTTCCCATTTGAAAAAATAAAAAACAATGGGAATTCAAAGCACACCCCTTAGACATAATAAATGGGCTACAAGCACTGGTTATGGGACTAGTCTCCTCTAACTAAGGCCCTTCCTCACTTCCTACTTCTTCTCTAATTTGGAACAGTGGTTGTTTTGTGGTAGCACTTTTGTGTCTCAAGGGATGGATTAGTCTTAGAATGTTGATGTGAATTCATGAAACGTGGTTGGTTCTAGTCTGGACTAAGGATGGATTCTATCAAGTCATTTAACCACAAGATCTACAAGGGACTTCATGTGACCGTAATTAGGAACTCTATTCCACTCTCTCTCTCATCCATCTATGCTTTCCATGTCTCACCTCACTACTGATTTCATGTTTTGGTTTGATGTGTCAGAATTCTTAGTTAGTTTCTTTCGGCTTTTTGTACTTAACCTTCTGTAACCATTAATCATCTATGGAGCCCATGAACTCTTTGGTTTGAAGTTATGCAAGGGCATAAAAGGCCTGTGTCTGCTTTGGAAAGGACCCACTTGCATATCTTTTGGTTGGATTAGTTAATTTTTTTTTACCCTTAGACACTTTTACAATCAAATTTTTTTTACCCCATTAATGGCATCCAATTGTACACATCTTTACAATAGTTTTTAGTGAATTCATTTTTTTATTGTTCTGAATTCTTATACCCTCTTCAAAATTTAATGAACTACTTGTCTATTTTACCCTATTTGTTAGCCTTCCTACTAACACTACTAAAGAAACCAATCTACCACAATCATGACTTAGCCAAGTGTAACCACCGATGAGATATGGCATTTAACCACTATGTATTACACATTGCATACTAATTCATGATTCTATTATGATTGCAGTGGGAAGTGTGGACTAGAAGTAGGATTATCTTCACCAAGGATGATGCAGTAGTGCCACACAATGAGGACTATTCGTGATCATTGGATCTCTTCTCTCTCTCTCTATCTCTCTCTCTCTTGTTCTTCTACTACCAAGAGGTGTTGGATGTCAGTGTTATCAAGGTTGTTGACTTCTCTTATCATGAACACCCAATGTTGTAAAAATTATAATTCCATACACTTGGGCACTCAGAGTCTATCTATTCCATCTGAGTCAGTTTGTAATTTCAGTCAATAATCCCATACCTACCCAATATGTTATGTTATAACAAACTTGTTCCTCCTTTTCTACACTCAAAGATGAGTTTTCATTTAGTCATGGGAGTATGATGAATTGCATTTTATGTTGGCTTCGATGTTGAGTACACGACGTCGAGGCCTTGATGTGACGTTGTGTACGCAACATTAGGGTATATACCCAAGGCTATAAATACCGCGTCTAGGCTTCAGTTTTCATAGTTAGTTTTTGGGTTTTCTTAGTTAGAGTAGTGAAGCTCTAGCCATTTCTTTTCCTCAGAGTTAGAATATTTTCTGTGTGCTCACAGAAGGAGTCTAACTATGTACGGTTCTTTGTTCGAGCATTGATGTACCTGAGCATAGTACTATGACAGGAATAAAACAAACTCTTTTGACAATCCTTGCAACACTAAGAATAGCTTAGTATTTTCTTTATTGCATTTTAGTTTTATGTACTTTACTTTAATGCATTTGAGTTAAGTAATTTATTTTCAATTGTTAATGAACACAAGCACGACCACTTCAAGCATTCATATAGTACTTGGTAACCTAGTAATGCTTAACGTTTGGTAGCCTAACAGTGCTATATGTGTTCAAGAAACTGGGGTGGTTACTTGTGTTAGGCTAGATAGGCAATAAAAAATTAGATTTTAAATTACTCTACTCTTCATCCTTGTTGTAGGCGACCAAACCTATAAAGTATAAAGTAAGAAAAATCATATACCTCAATTACACTTAAACCATACCCTTGAACCTCACAAGTGTAATTAGGAAGACAACGAATGTTCTCAATGCCCATTGCACTTCCTAGAAGAGCTAGTGCATTAGATAACTATAGGTCCACGGAATTTGACTAGATTGCGCATAATGCCTTAGTGATTCGTATGGTTGGGTGTAGGGGTACCTCATCACTCATCAATAATCTTATTGGAGAAGAAGAAACAATTATCAATAATTGAATAGGAGTTAAAAAGGTTGTTATTTATCATATAACTTTTTTGGAATATTTATAGATGAATTGAAGGAATGCATACAAAGTGTTTCTAGTCATGTTATGTTAGTGAATAAATTATTTTTGAGTATGCTTTTCTTTGTAAATGGTATGTCCTTGATTGCAAAATTAGCTACATATCCTCCATGACCACTACAACCATTCTAGTATGAAAGTTAATAATGTAAGAGGACAATTCTAGTTTGTGGTACTAGAAATAGAAATTGCAATTTTTTTCTTAGGGAAACAAGACTTGATATTTGTAAATCTTATAAATATTTGGAAGTTAAATTTTCTAGTAATTATAGTTGAAATACTCTTATTGTTCAAAGGGTTTCAAGTAGTATGTAAGCTCTATTTGCTCTAAGAAATAATTACAATAAGAAACCAATTCTGGCATAGGAGATCAAAAGGAAAATTTTTTGTAGTCTTGTCTAGTCCATATTATTATATGGGTGTGTTACATGGAAACCTTTTCTTTCCACACATGATTAGAAAAAATTAGAGCATGTTTAAAAATAGTTTCTTGTATGTGAATTTAGAGTGAAAATGCAAACTTCTTATAATATCTTACTTTTAGAAGTAAATTTGCTTCCTCTTGAAGTTAAAACCCTTTGCCAATTTATTGCTTATAAATAGAAGTTAAGTCATATGGAGGAAGTCAATTATGTTAAGGAGATAGTGAATACTACGTAAGAAAATGGATGGTTGCATCAAGGAAAATTATGCCTTCAATTGTGGAATATTATAATGGAGGATCTTCCTTTAAATAAAAGGCTTTTTTAGAAAACTATAAAAGAAAAAGTCTTGACTAAAGTTTGGTTAAACATGTTAGGAACGAAGCATTTTTAATTACATTTTATTAGTGGAGACTTGTTATCTAGTGCTCAAAAGTATCTCTTCTTAGCTATTCCTATTCATTTAAGGAATCAAATTGCTAGAGCAAGAATGAGCTCTCATCATCTTCTTGTTAAGATAGGTTGTTGGATTGGTTCACTAAGAGAAGAGAATATTTGCAAACTGTGCAAACAAAGCACAAAGGACGAAGAACATATCTTTTTATTTTGCTCATCTTTGACTCACATATGAATAAATGATAATATTAACCATCATTTGCTAATTTTTTATTTCAGATTCACCCTATCTATTAAAGGCATTACATTAATAATGTTTTCAACTTTCTTTGAAAATGTGTTGAGGTTTTTTAACTTTCTAACAGATCCTTTGTGATTTCTTGAACATGATAAAAATTTCTAGAATATAAGTAGGTAATTCTTATGAAAAAGATCCCGGACTTCATCTAATGACATGTAGACATGAACTTTGAACAAAAAATTGCTGAACCCAATTTAGAATCTCTCTAGTCTAAATAATGAAACTAAAACTGAAACGGAAGATTTTATCACGTCCATAGACCAAAATTGATCTATTGGACCAAAAGTACATTCATCTTCAATAAGTGGTTAAGCATCACTTGATGTAAAAAAAAAATAATTCATACAAACTTGTTGCTATCATATTATATTTTTGGCAAAGATGATCAATTAATGGACAAATAAGAAAGATATAGTACTAAGTTGTTGATCTATAGACCTTGCATGTGTGTTCTTCTCTAGGAAGATTAATCCACCTGCCACTTTCTATCCTAAGTTGATGTGAACTCAAATGAAGCTTGTTAATTAACCTGTGAGATCTTATGAAAATTTTTAGCGGTAAGGTAGAAAACTTTTGAATCAAGTTGATTACTTCTAATGTGCTTCAAGTAAAAAATTTTTTTCCTTCTATGGTTGAACATATTTTTCTCAGCACTTGTTATTTAACCAACCTACATATGTGTTTAGGATTATATTACACTACTTCCAATGAGAGATTCCATGTTTTTAGCCATTGTATTACCTGAAAATACCATCCTTGTTCCTTTTTATCTTCAAGAACTGCTTTAGAAAATTTGGCTTACTCAGTTTCTAGTAGACTGTAAATATAGCTAATGAAATGATAGAACTTTAGCTTCTAATGGGAGCATATCACATTCCAAAGGTAACATATGATAAGGTGTTTGTATTTTCACCTTCAATTCATCTAATAGGATTGTAATAAAAGACTTCATAATAACAAGAACTTTAGAAAACAAAATTCAAAGGCTCAAGGAAATAAAATTGAATGATTTAAAAAAAGTTACCATACAATATGATACAAGTTTACAATCCTTTCTAGATTTATTTTGAAGTCGTTTAAAATCTCCCACAAGTTAAGAAACTAACATATAAAATGTTTTTTTCTTTAAGTATCTTGTTGTTAAGCCTAACATAGTATTGCTAAACATAATTGGAGCAAGTAATGGCATGAAGAAATTAATGACTTACAATAAATTTGTAATATGGTAAGAACTTTGTAATCTAATAACTCTTTTGGATAACTTGATTTAGACTTTTTGGTCATAACAATTTTTTCTTAATCTCAGACAATGGTTATTCTTTTTCTTTTTGTTCTTCCCACACTCTTTTTTCTTGCTACAGAGACTTGGTATTGGCTAGACTTTAACTTGATGAGCAATCACAACTCAAAACAATGATACAATGTAATGATATTTTGATATTTTGTTATGAATTCATAAAAGTATTAATTAGTCTTACAAATTGTCTTTTTCTTGACCCAAACTTGCTGACTACTTTAATTTGTAAGACAGACTTACAAATTGATACCAAAGGTTACATAATGACTTACTAAATTACAAGTAACTAACTCAATATGACATTTTGTCATCAAATTTTTTTGTTTTTCTATTATAAGCATACCTGACACATTGGCTGTCCTAGAGTAAAGAGGTTATCATCCAAAAATAGTGAGTAAAAGTTATACTAATTGTAACAACGTTGCCCCGACGTTACTTGGCACCCCAAGGAATTCACGAAGATCCAATGGACCTGGGGTGGAAGACCTGGGGAATATGCCTCAAGCAAGCAAGCATCTCATGAGTGAGTGCAAGCAGAAGCACAACTTCTTAACGTACATGACCACGTACCTCATGGAGGGTAACCAACTCCAAAACGAGGACCAAACACACACACAACCTTGTAGACAACATCGATGAGAGGGGAAACGATGCACATACAAGGGGAGGTGCCTCACCCCCAGATCCCTCATGATCTGGTACAAGGTGTGGCCTAGCACCGCATAAAAACTATCTAGTCTTAGCTACCTACATATCTACGACCGCCATAGAATCAGGGCCATGTAGTTCTCCACGGAGAAGAGGGAAATGAAGAGGACTTAGAAGAGAGTTGCAACAGGAGGGTGTCCTATTGCTAGCTTGGTACCACCAAGCTAGGGTGGGTTTTCTAACACTTGAGAGTCACCCGAGGATGCCTCAGAGTGTTCCATGGCCCTTGAACCATGGGGAGAGCCCAAGAGAACCACCACTCTGGGACATCTCTCACAATCCTCCCCCACACAAAGAAGTGACATCCTCGGAGTGGAGCCTAGGATAGCTTCGAGTGTACACTTCTAAATGGGTTTGGAACTCCATCAATTCTAGGGATCCATCAACTTCTTAGACACCAGGCTTAAAGGAAGGTACCAACCCCAACACCTGATGCATCCTTCCATCCAATGCCTTGCATGAAATGCAAGGGCAATTAGAGGAAGCCCAAAGACTTCCCTTCTTTATACGAGTGGGAGTGTCCAACCCAAAGGGCCAACGTCTCTAAGGCATCCCCTAGATCCGTCCCTTCTAAGGGTCTAGAGACATATCTTCTTGCGTAAGCCCACACTTATGCAAGAAGACAACTCCTCTTCCAAAAGTCTCGCTGAGTTCCTCTGTGAATGGCATCTCAGCACCCATTGATATTTTTTTTGAGGGCTCACCAGGGCCACTACCCATGGTGAGGGACTTGGGAACATCACACCGAGAGGGAGGACATGCTCTGAAGAGCCATGTCTCTGCAAGCAACTCGTGCTTGCTAGAACTCCATGTTTTGCTACTCGCATCAAGACCCATGGGGTCTCACTAGTGCAACCATCTAAGCACTGATTCCACATGCATCGGTACCATGCGCATTCTCTTTTTCTCATCATGTTTTTTCAAGCTGGTATGAAGGGAGTCAAGCATGTTCTCCCTTAAAAACAAGGTACAAGAGTAGATCTTTTGAGCTTGACCTTTCCATTTGCAAACACCAGCATCGCATAACTCAAATCAACATTCATCATTCCATAGTATTCCAACAAGAGAGAAGATCCAAAAATCTATTTGGAAACTTCTCCAGGAGGCTAACATACAACAAGCCCCAACTATCATCAACACCTCTTGTGATTGTCCAACATCAAGAATGTCTGCTCGAATGTTAGAACAAGGGTGGGTCAATTGGGCAGCCAACCCCATGACAATCCTCCATCACTTGTCTCATATCAGTCGTAAGCACATCATCGAATGCAACCATAATATCCCATTCATGGAGAAGGATCACCCACATTTGCCACATGCAAGCTATCCATCAACTCCAAGTTATTGGACAAGCACCATTTTATGAACACAAGGTCCAAGAACAATTATAGAGTCACCTTCGAGAGTAACTAGATCATGAATTCTCCAAGGAACATCAACATTCTCAGAATTTGCATTTCCCCACTATATCAAGAATGACTTCTAGTCTCACAATTCAACACCTTTCATTAGATTTTGCACTTGCAGGAAGGATCCTCATTGGGAGGTTTCTTCCATAGGTAAGTATAGCAGCCCAACTACACCTTACCCATCATACACGTCCAAGTAGTCAATATAGCCAATAGAACCATATCATGGAACTGTCACTAGCTGAGGGAAGACATGGGTTCACAAGTCTTACCCAATTTCAATTTTTCCCCTTGAGAACAACTTGAGACACCAAGCAATTCATCCCTTTGATCAAGAGGAATTTCTGTTTCATCTTGGGAGATCTTGGTTTTTGTTTCATACATCCCAATCAAGCCCATTTACATCAATTTGTGGTGGACAAGGCCGCACCACTACCTATTATCACTCAACCCAACAACAAACATAAGTCAGCAACAACATCTTGCCCATAGGAGGACCAAGTCCTCAAGATAGTTTTACATGGAATGGGCTTTCATCAACATCATTTACAACTCAAACACAATGATTCATCCCCGAAGGGTTTACAATAAGGATGGTCTACCAAAGGACCCCAACAAGGAAGTTCCTCTGAAGCCCCCAAAACTGAGTACACAATATCATGCCTTGCTTACATGAAGAGCAATATGTATCTTTAATTTACATCAACAACACAACCTCACAAAGGAGGTTTCATGAATTTCACCATGGTAACAACATTCTATCTCTGGGAAAAAGACCCCATGAGTTCACGAACATGGGACCACAGCTAGGAACAAGTCCCAAACATCAATTGCTTATAGGAGACAACCATCTCAATACCACCTACCTTATTATTTAAGGAATTGAAGAGGGCATCCATTGAAATGAAGAATGATCCCTCATAAAATTAAGGATTCACCAAGTAATATCCTGATTAACTCTGCTATCCCACCAGGGAGGTGAGAACACCAACATGAATTAACATCACCCCAGAGACATGGGACAATACATCAGCGAGGGACTGTGTAATACATCAATGTACATAAGGGACAGAGTACACAGGACAATTCAGCAAGATAGAATAGCCTATTAGGCACAACGATTCCCCTATCATGGAATCACACCATAGACCACGAAGGCACCAATCAGTCCTAATCTATGAGAGCACATCCTAGCTCTCCAAAGCACCAAAAGAAATTTATCATGAGAGCCCACCAACATGCACAAATCATTAGAAGCCCCCAATCATGAGAGCATCAGCTCAAGTGTTTTGAGCACATTCAAGCCCACCAAGCAAGGCTACCAAGAGAAATCACAATTTCTGTATCCGTAATGTCATTTATTCAAGGATGGACCACCATCCGAAAGTTTGGACTACTGCTCCACGATCGCTTCCAACATGGAGGAGTAAGTCTAGGTGCCAATACCTAGAACTCGACTCAAATCTACCACTAAACATCATATTAATTTGAATTTCAGTCACCATCGATCATCTATGGACAAGATCTTGGCTAGTCTAGGAGCACAAGAGAATGTATTCCCAAGATTTGTCCTGTCTCAAGGATGTTCACCAAGCACAGACCATCAAGGCATCCCAACATCATCAAGAATACATGGCACAAGTTCACGAGCATAATCAGCAAGGACATGCCCTGGTCCATTCATTACAACACCGTACCCAACTGAAGAGTTTCCCATGAGGTTTTCAGCAAGATTATACATCAAGGAATAATGGCCATTTACAACATATAGCAAGGGTGCTTCAAAACAAGCACCAGGAAGACACCATACATCAAGCTTGGCCTTGTCACAGTGTTTGGCATAGGCCTACAACCAGGAGACAACTGAGTCACATAGGCAATACATCCAGCACTTTTGAATGCATACAACCAAATTGAGAATACCACAAGGGTACATTTCACACACCCAAGGATAGGATTACATTCATATATGGGAACATACATGGTATTTGGGAATGCTACCCAAGCCTAAAAGGCTATAGGACAAACTACCCAAGCCCATCCTAGGCTAAAGGATTTAGGCCACCAAGAGCACACCATGAAGAACCATGCTATCTTGAGAAAAACTTGTCTCTTTCACAAAGCATAAACGATCATCTATCATTGCACCACTATCTCAAAAGATTCATGATCTACCGTCACACTGAACCCACTACACGAGTAACCTCAAACAAAAACAGTTTGAGACATGAACATAACGATCGAATAATGAAACATGCCAACTGAGTATCCACCATCCTGCCATAGTGGGACCTCATTGCATTGGCCACTCCTGGGCCATCAGTATCTGGCATGAACAAGGATACCATTTCATGCCATCTACTAGCCCAATATTTGTAGGGTCTAGGACAAATCACCATCCTCTATTAGTGCTCCCCTAGCACAAAGAGGAAAATAAATCATAATGTACCTGCTGATCCATCACAGCCAAGGTACTGATAAATCCGCAACCCAATGTTGGGATTCTGAGACCAAATAATTAGTTCATGAAGGTCTCAAGAGCACATATCTTCCCCATAGACATAGTGCTCACATAATCAACTGAGGTCACCACTGGCTACATCTTTGTACCAGTGCTACCTGCAAACATTGAGACACAAGCTCAGAAACATAGAAGTTAGTAGGAACATAATTAGCACATCAAACTCATTCACAACCATCAAGCATGATCATATAACAAAGTCATATCACTCTTGCACATCAGAAAATTCCAGACCTCAGCAACATGCATAGAGATCAATCATGCAAAACATTGATGAAGGAATTCGATCCCCACTCAAACAAATGATTTCATCATGAGGCACACCAATAGAGAGATAGCACACTCTTAGAATTTCAAGATTCATACACAACAATCATTCCCAGCAACTAACACTGGCCTCAACCAGGACCAAAATCTCAACACAATCGTATGAGCCATGGGCAATAGATAATCGTCATCTCAACCCAAAAATAAGGTGGAAGACCAAGGTCTAACCAACAACAAGTCTACATCAAACCAATTCTTGCAATAATGAGCAACATCACGAAGGATGCGTTCATAAGAAGACTCTCCTCAAAAGAGATGTGATCTCAACAAGAACCAACAACAGGATGACCCACACCAATTAGTCTTCAAATCAAAGTGACCAAGGAATGTCACCAATCAAAATAGTGATGCCATGAGCCCAAGGGAACCACCACCAGCTCGACAAGGAGCACAACATGCAAGGATCAACAATAAGGGCAATCATGCTTCATGCCTAACAAGTTGTCAAACAAGACAACAACCGTTTGACTTTGTGATGACAAAAAGAACCACTGCATGCTCAACGTTCCCAACAATAAGTCATCATACCATGTAAAACATTAAGCCTTGCATAACGAACAATAGACACACCCAAGATAACACACATGCAGAATTTGGAAGCACAACCAAGAAGACATGCATACACAAATAGAAAAACATACAATCACAAGCATGAATGTACAAAGTCTACCGGCAATGGTCTTAGTCCACCCAGAACAAGGCTCACCAAGAGCACATGTCTGAAAGACCTCCATCCTACGGTACTTGGGATCCATCTTGTCCGAATTTGTATTTTCCCATACTCACTGTATCTAGGGTAAGTGGGAGTGCCAAGGATATCGTATCCTGCATGATTCAACAAATGCCATCTCGAAACATGTCATCTGGGTGGAAACCGAAGTGGAGACTAGGTCTAATTCATCCTAGATGAATCATTGGAGACCTGAGATGAGAGCTCCTTAAGCAAAAAAATTCCTAAGTTGCTAGTAAAAGTCCTTTCAACCACATCGCATACAATCACAACAAGTCTAACCACAAGTACAAAAGTGGAGGACATCACCACAACACCATCATTTATATCCTCATGGAGAGCAACATACATCAGTTGCTCACAATTTCTCATCTGTCCCATCATGAAGAGTGGAGAACATTGCCATTAGGCAACTCTTCAAAAATACATAAGGATATGATCCTAGATCACCTAGGTATCAATCCGAAGGGACCATTAACCAAACAAGCTCAATGGAGTAACACAACCAGAGAGCACAACCATATCCCAACACAATTTCAAAAACGCTCTGATACCATCTGTAATAACGTTGCCTGGCATCCCAGGGAATTCATGAAGATCCAATGGACCTAGGGCAGAAGACCTGGGGAACACACCTCAAGAAAGCAAGCATCTCACAAGTGAGTGCAAGCAGAAGCACAGCTTCTTAACGTACATGACCATGTACCTCATGGAAGGTAACCAACTCCAAAATGAGGACCAAGAAAACAAGCACACACACAACCTTGTAGATAACATCGATGAGAGGGGAGACGATGCACCTACAAGGGGAGGTGCCTCACCCCCAGATCCCTCATGATCTGGTACAAGGTGTGGCCTGGCACCGCGCCAAAACTATCCAGTCTTGGCTTCCTACATATCTACGACCACCGTAGAATCAGGGCCATGTATTTCTCCATGGAGAAGAGGGAAATGAAGAGGACTTAGAAGAGAGTTGCAACAGGAGGGTGTCCTATTGCTAGCTTAGTACCACCAAGCTGAGGTGGGTTTTCTAACACTTGAGAGTCACCTGAGGGCACCTCAAAGTGTTCCATGGCCCCCGAACCATGGGGAGAGCCCAAGAGAACCACCACTCTGGGACATCTCTCACACTAATCCTGCAACAACTTTAGCTTCTTCCTACCTTAATAAATTTCAGAGCCAGTTTCAATAGTGAGTAAGAGCCTCATAAGATAGATTACAAATCCCAAGACATGATAGAAGTGGATAGAAAGAAATCTACATTCTGAGGTTAGCAAAGAAGGCAATAATGAATACAATACATCATATCCAAAGATAACATGGAAGCAATCTGCAACTTGAATGAGGGACACACAGAATTTAAATTGTGTACATTGTACTTGTTACCTCTCAAAATTGATTTCCCACTGTTTTCAATGAAATATCATATAAGAGAGAGCACCCTTTTCTTGTACTTAACATTGGCAGATTCTATAAGTATTGGATAATATTGGTAGATTTTAAAAGTATTAGACAATACATGATATTGATTTGTGTAGGAATGAATATGAGGAGGATATTTATATTTTCTTAAATTCAGCATATTTCACCATTTACATTACAATGTCATTGATATAACATTTTGTTTTTATAAGGAAAATTATGTTGTCCTTGCATAATTAAATGAGATTACTGAATGGTATTGGCAAGTCCACACAAGCAAGTACATAAAAATTTAAGGGGGAGACATAAAATTATGTTGTCCTCGTAGAAATAAAAGAGACTAATAAATGGTCTTAGCATTAAAATGTTAAAGCAATAGTTACAATATTTTGCCTGCATAAACAATATGAACATCTTTAGTGTTGGAATTATCATTAAGATTAAATATAAATGAAAGCTATTCAAGCTCTATTTTCGTAGTACTACTTTGAGCTTATTGTTACAACCAAGATAAAGCAAGGTGCAACACCCCTATTCTAGATGATCCTTTTTTTTCTTTTTTGGTATATGGATTATGTCTAACCATATAGTTTGTTGTGATATGAATCTGGATTCTATTAATTGTTGATCTATGTGTCAATTTCTAGTTTATGGATAGATAATGTTAATAATCATGTTTATATTGTTTTATATAATAATACCCCTTTCCTTCCCTAGGCTAGGAAGGCAATACATAGATTAGACCACTCTAACCATATAGGTCATAGTAAAGCAACTAAGGATCAACAACAAGCATTACCAAAGCATGTAAAGAAATAAGACAAGCATATGAATAAGGCAAAGGCCTACGAAAGAGCTATATGCTATAATTATATAAAAACATGATTGAACGAATATATACAAGTATAACTTAGATATCAATACATGAGAATATGAACAAATAAAGGATATCATCTTATAAGTATAATAATGTATGTACATGAAAGCATGTACTACATTAGTCATCCATGAAAATAAGACATAATATGAAGCATGAGTGCATCTACTATTAATATGGAAATCTAATACTAATGGGTACAAGAATCCATAAAGCATAAATGCCCAATATCTTTGAATAATAGGAAAATGTCAAAGACTACATCCTATGAAGTATCATAACCAACAAAAGCATCATGGAACACCTACTAGGCCCATGGCCATTTACCTACATGCACCTCATGACCTAAAAATAAGGTTTAATAGTTTGTTCCTAGAGTGCATTTTTAACCTATCAGTTTATGCTTTTTTTCTTCTAGGCACCTTCCTTGATCAACCATAAACAAGGACCATAGTGTTGGCACATTTTTACCATTTCATGGAACAGGTGGACTTATTTGCAAATGGTGAGGTACAAAATCCTAATGAACTGAAACTGTTCAAGGAGGATTATGTTCTTTCTTGTAAAGAATTCTGCAACAGTTAATTAACCATGAAGTTGGAATAGAAATGAAAATGTTGCTGAATTGAATGTTTTGAAAATCAAGGGATAATGACATTACAATTGGGAATGTTGGCATGAGGGTTTATCTAGAGTCAAAAGAAAATGGTGTATCAATTGTAGATATCTCTCTAGCTTATGATAGAGTAGCTCTTGTTACTTTTTCTGTAATAAAGTGCAGAGAAGATGAATATGGAATCGGCCTTGATATAACTGGGATTACATTCGAGGTGCCACATATTAAAATGTAAGAGTACAACTCCACTTATGCATTCGGTTGTATACGCATACATATATTTATATATCAACCCATGCATCAAATCCATGGTTATTATCTCTACTACTATGATATAAATAACAATAAAATATAATATTGATTTAAAAAGGGAATTTATGCAACAATTGTTCAAAGTCCTATGAGAATTGAACACTTGTCAATTGAAATGGTGGTTATAACCACCACAAAGGCCACTTGTCAACTACAACCTCTTTATCTCCACAATGGCCACTTGTCAACTAAATGGGACACGTGTCAACTGCAACTTGTTTCTCTCCATGGTGAACACTTGGCAACTAAATGAAGACACTTGGCAAATGAATGAAGACACTTGGCAACTGCATGAAGACACTTGGCAACTACATGAAGACACTTGGCAACTGCATGAAGACACTTGGCAACTACATGAAGACACTTGGCAACTGCATGAAGACACTTGGCAACTACATGGGACACGTGTCAGATGCAGCATTTTTATCTCTTTTGTGGTTGAAACCACCCAAAGTTGTTGTAACTTACCTAACTTGTTGGGCAAGTAACCTCCTAACTTGTTGGCCAAGTAATCTCCTAATTGGTTGGCCAAGTTACTTGGGAGAGAAGTTAGGTGAGATATTTTTAAATATGTAACTTCCCTACCTACCTTGGAACCCTATAAAAAGGCTTCAAGGGTCAAGGAAGAATATCATTATCACATTTGGGGTCTCATACATCACACTTTGAAGGCTACTAGTTAGCACTTGGGCTCTCACTTGGAGACACTTTGAGTCTTGGGAGAAGAGCATTTTGTAAAGAAGAAAGTGTGAACGATTGCTTGTAAGATGGCTTGCTAGAATAAAGATTTCAGCCTCTTTGTCATGGTCCTGTGAGTTATGCATTTCATTTTTTGTTTTGTTTAAATTGCTTAGCTAGTGGTTTAGATAGTATCATCCTTGGCAAGTAATTTTGGGATTTTTAGATTGCTCTTATTGTTCTTGTTGCCCGATAGAAATTTCTATTAAAATTTTGCCATAGAAGCGCTTGTGTTTAAAAGCCTTAAGAGCATTTTAGTAGTAAATTTCGTTATTGTGCAACGTGTGGGAACTGCTATTGGGATTGTTGTAAGAGAGCCTCTGTTTGTAGTCACGCCGTTGAACAATTCAGTAGTCGAGAGGGTTCAGAAAATCTTTGGTATTTTGATGGGACCAGAATAGCTTCTTTTTATCTTTAAAGTGAATTCTCGTGGTATTTCAATCAGAAATTGTCAAGTCTTTTAAAGGTTCTGTTTGAATGCAATCGTTGACATCTATTATCTAGTCAAAATGGAGTCTCGTACGTGGTAGTTTACGCAGCAATTTTTGGTAGCATAATAGGATTGTCTTGAAGATATTGCTTGTTTGAGCCTTGGAAGTTTGAACAATTCGTAGATATTGAATTTGGGATAGCTTTATTGCGAAGTGTTTACTCGTGTCATTTTACCTTGTTTAAATATTTGAGGTCTACACAAATCTGCTTTCTTTTCTTTTCTGCTTATTTCCATCGAATCTTGCTCTATTTCTAGTTTTCTTGTGGAACTATCTCTTTCTCTGGGGAAAATTAGGAGTAGATTGCGGAGTTGTGCTCAAATGTTTTTGCAAAATTTTATTTGTTACAAGTAGGTATTATAAGGACCGCGTAGACTAGGCAGTTGAACAAAATAGGAAATTTTCAAGAACTCACAGTACTTGGCAAAGTTGGCTGAATCTCTTTAAAGTAAGTCATTTGTAGTTTACACGCAACGCAATCATTACATTTCTCACAACCGCACACCGCAACAACACACACACATACTCACATTAACTACTGAGTTTATTTGGAGGTATCTGGGCCTTGGTGTTTCCAGAGACCAGCAGGCACCTAAATCCTGTTCGAGGACACTCATTGGCGGTCGCGTCCCAAACGGTCACCAACACATAGATGAGGGCTAGAGAAAGGGTGCTCTAACTTGAAAAGACATGTCAGCATACAATATAAAAGAATATCTTATCATGGTACATCTAATCATACATTACAAGAAACATATGGAACATAAATATATCTTTTTATTTTGCCCATATTTGGCTCACATTCAAATGAAGTATACTATTAATTATAATTTGCTAATTGTTTTCTTTCAAATTGACCCTATGTATGTGGGGCATTACATAAATGATGTTTTCAACTTTCTTTAAAAAATATGTTGAGGCTTTGTAACCATCCAACAAATCCTTTGTGATTACCTAGACATAATAAAAATTTCCAGTATGTAGTTTCTAATATAGTAAGACATCCTTCCTCACCACCACTACAAACCAACCAAACATAATAGAGGCTAGCATGTACCATACCCAATGTAAGCTATGATATATGTTGATATGTGTACTTCATCCAGATGTCATAATCAAACCCATATAACCATGTCATGACTTGCCCATGAGACTTATGTTCTTAGTCTCAACCACCTCTAGTGGGGTTGTAGATCCCACTATCTAAAATACATACAATGCTAAAGGTGTAAAACATCCCTCTAACATTCTAAAGGAAAATAGAAACCAATGGAGGCTAAACACTCCTTCTCTTTCACATAATGAAGCCTACCCCAAGATCCATATTGATGCATCATAATGGGGTCGAGTCAATACCTCTCCAAAGTACCCATCATCAACTAGCCACATATCTTAATGCTAACTTTCAAACACAATACATCCAAACAACAAAACATCTAAAGCATACAAAACTAGTGTTAGAGGCACTTTCAAATAATAAGGGAAGAGAGCACAATCGAGCCCATACATTTTAACATCCATGGCCTCAAGAAAGATGAGTCTCATTAAGTAATAATCAAAACAAACACCACTTGAAACTCATACATGACAAGAATCCATCCGAAAATGCATCCCAACTATGATAGATGAAATAACATATTGAGAAATGACAAAAATAGGTGACCATAACCTTACCATGGCCTATGGTTACTAACTACAATCACATGATGACCTATAGTGGTCCACCATGACCTAAGCATGATTCATAATCTGCTTAAAAATTAATAAAATGTGAATTTGAAGTTCGTATCTTAAAACTTGGCCAATTGCATTCACCATGTTTTATGGTTAGTTGACCATGACTTCCCCATAACCAAGAATGAAGGTTGAAATCACAATCACAACCCATGATGAACTCGTGGTTAAAGCCTAAGAACGAGGTCAACTTGTTTCAAGGTCTAAAAGATGCCTAGGTCCCCAAATTCTCGACAACTAAGACATCAGCCCAATAGGAATGTAATGCACATCTACACACCATTAGACTAAGAAGAAAACACTTGAAACCAAGAACAACCAAGATGTAACCACCAATAATCACAACTACATTGAAATGTCAACCAAAACACAATATCATGATATAGTAATGATTGTAGTGATGCCTACATCTACAATTTACAAATTTACATATCCCACCAAAAATTGAACAAAAACCCAAACATGCACACACACCCATGCGTGGCCATAAATGCATAATATATACAAAATTGCTAAGCCACATGTCCAAGTCAAAAAATATAGAATACTCTTAAATTATCAAAAATAAGAAAAGGAAACAAGAGCTCTCACCTACACAATCAACAAATAAAAATCCAAAAAAGACACATAAGCATACTGCAACCTAATCAAGCCTAACATGAGTACACAAACTAATGATCTCACCGCTACAAGTCTCCAATGCAACAAACCTTCTACATCCAAGTAAATGGATGTCAACTATGCTCCACCAAGATTGAGAATGGGGCTTGTATAGAAAACCTTCCTTAACTTCAATTCTAACTAGATATTTCTAAAGGAAACCATGAAAAAGATAACAATATCAAAAATCCCATCTCTCACATAATCATTTAATAAAATAAAATAACTAAAATAAACTTACTAAATACCATCTTATTTCCAATAGATAAAATAATTAAAATGTAAACTAACTATTACAACGTAACTCTATCTTATTGTTATTAAACATATATAATGTACCAAATTACAACCTTACTAAATATCATGAATCAATAATACATGCTACCATCAACACTACTAATCTAATAAGAACAAGATACAAAACATAAAATACCATTACACCTAAGTAAACATCAAAGCTCAATATATAAAATAGTGATGACACATAATAGATGCATGATGAGTGGCGAGGTACCCCTACACTCAACCATACAAATATGATCGTTCATGCACGATCTGGTCAAACTCTACAGACAAACTAGTTGTGATATCTAGATAGTTACGCATTGATCGGAGTTTGCTATCTTTCCATCTGGACTAGTATTTGCTTTGTCATGTGTGGTTTAGTACAGAGTGAGGTGTATGATGTGTTTCCTATCACTATGTTACTCCTAGGGACAATGGAAAATAACTTTTTTTTAAGCTAAGAGGAAAAGAGAGAAGAGAATCAAAGCTAGCCTAAGTGCGATGAGCATTCATCCTTAATCATTTGTACACATCTTGGACCTCGTGTACTACTACTAGGATTACCAAGCACATGTCCTAGGTACGCTACTAGGATACTAAGTAGTCACACTTAAATGCTCATGGTTAACTCGTACTCATTCCGTGTTTAATAACAGGGATAGGAGAGGACGGTAAAGAGATATTAAGTAAGAAAGCAATAAATAACAGTTAAAACTAAGTGAATGCTGCAATGATGAAGTAATCTCAATATTTATTGCTAGTCATGTGCATGTCTAAGTACGTCACACTCTGATGAGTGGTGAGGTACCCCTATGCTCAACCATATGAATACGAGTGTTTCACGCACAATCTAGTTGAATTCCAAGGACTAGGTGCCTATGCGCCTGTGTGGAATAATAACAGGTTGGTTAATCATTGTCTTCCCAAACTTACTTGTATGTCACGGTTGTATGGTTAAGTAAGCTTGAGGCATATGATTTTTATGGCTTTTATGTGTTTTATATCCTGCATTAATAAGGAGGAGAGAGAGGAATAACTAACTAATCTAATTTAACTATTCATCAACTAAGTGCTAAGTACTCCTAACACTAGTATCCGTTTCCACTTGCCGTACACATCCTGAACTAGTGCAACACTACTGGGATTACCAAACGCTAATCGTTATTGGGTTACCAAGTGCTACATGCATGCTCGAAGTAGTCGTACTAAGTGTATTTAACTAAGAGAGTTGTAAGGTGAGAGAAATCATTAATTAACAAGGAAAGCATTAAATAATAGTTAACACTAATTAATCTATTATGTATGCTACAAGGTTTATCATAAAGTTTGTCTTTATTGTCGTACACAAAGTGTGCTCAAGTACACAATGCTTGAATAAAGATCCGTTCACTCTATGACTCCTACTGCGGGCACATAGAAATAATTCTAACTCTAGAGGGAAAATGGCAAGAGTTTGCCTAAGGGACTAACTTCTAACTGTGGGAACCAAGGGCGCCACCTCTTATTTATAGATAAGGAGACAGGCCATGATATCGGGTATCTGATATGGCATGGTCGATCCGATATCACAGATGTGATATCGCAGTTCATCATACCCCCATAACTGAATGAAAACTCATCCTCGAGTTCCTTACAAAATATTGGGAAGGTATGGGATTATTGACTGAATGACTTTTGACGGTGGAGTGGGGTGACTAACTCAACATGCCCAATGAACGGATCAATAATACAATACATGATAGCATTAGTGTTCATGACCACAAAAGTGAACACTATATATAAATGACATCTAGCCTTATTGGTAGTTGAAAGAGAAGAAGGAGAGAGAGAGAGAAAAGAATAAGACGTGTTGTTACTGATGCCAATATTATGCCTTCCATTGTTATCCATAGCCACACCACCAATCTTGCTCCTTCATAAACATTCTAGTTCTGGTCCATCCTGAATGCATCCTCCAGGCCCGATCCATTATTGTATGATTGTCATCTGCACACACAACAAAGTCACAAATGAGTGAGGGTAGGTAAATCACAATGCAGTCGATACCTTGCCTTGATGTAAAGTGCATTGGCTGAGTTGTGGTTATGGCAGATACTGATTCTAGAGTTTTGACACTAGTAACCACCTAAGGTGTAGGGGTTAGGAAAAATTGAAAAAATTATGCTAGAGCCCCCATGACGAAGAGTGAACCTCTGGCAGCGATAGGATGGAAAAAGAGAAGGAATAAGAAAGATGAAGAAAAAGTAACAATGATAACGCCAATAAAATGGATGTCATGGATGGGGATGAAACAAAAATTGTTGATTAGAGAAAATGTTTAAGGGAAAGAAGTTAACAAGTGCATCAAAAAGGGATGCCAGTGGGTCCTCCCCAAAGCAGGCTCATGTCATTAATGCCTTGGCAGACCTACATTCCAAAGAGTCCGTAGGCTCTAGGAATGTCATTTGGAAGTAAGAGTTAAAAACTTACCCACAAAAAATTACCAAGGAAAAATGATGCATCAACCAAAGTATGGACTAATGATAAAATCGGTAATGAGGTGAAAGATGGAAAAGAAAGGTGGAGAGGAGAGAATGGAATGGAAACCCAAGAACAAGGTTGTATAAAGTCCCTTGTGTGTTTTGTGGCTAATGTGATCGAGTAGAACTCATTCCAAATCCGGACTCAACAATCCTCATTCAGTGACCTCGCATCAACATATTTAACTAGCCCATCCCCTTGAAGTAATAAGAATGCCTCTACAAAAAGTCACCACCATTCCGAGGAGAGCAAGATGGAGAACCAGGAAGTGAGAAAGGGCCTTAGTTAGAGGGAACCTTCAGGCATGGGTAACATGTCTTTCCAGTGCCATGAATTGTGTCTAAGGGGTGTGCTTTGAATTTTCACTAGTTTTTTTTCGCATGAGAACCACACCATGCAAAGACATTTTTATGAACTCAGCTTCTGGTGATTTTTTGAATGGCCAAAATGGCAGGAAACCCAAAGAAAAAGCATCCCAAAACTCAAGAGAATAGCCAATAAAAATGCATAGAATCCCCTTGAAGTCACACCCTTTTCATCCTTCAAGTCTTTCCTTAGTCTGAGAAATACTCAACCACCACTTCGTTAATAGTTTTATTAAAGAAAAGGGACTATACAGTTCCAAGCCAAGGGAGACCATAGGATTATATGGATGTATGAATGACATGGACTCATTGCCTATTAATCAAAAGAACCATACCTTAATATCAACATCATACTTCAAGGGTAAAATCCAAAAATTAGCGATCAATATAATAATATTCATACCACCATCATGAACACTTATTGGGTGATGGACAAAAAAAAATAAAATCACACAAAGAAGTGGTAAAAATACAAATGGTGGTGTAAAACCAAAACAAGAAAGATTAAAAATAATGTGCAAAACCAAGAATATGCAAAACAAAAAATGTGTAAAACAAAAATGTGTAAAATAAAAACTTAGAAAGAAGTGAGGGTCTTTAATGATTAGTAGAGGTGTCCATCTCCCCCATGACTACGTTGGAAGGAGGAGATCCGAAATAATGAGCAAGGTTACCCACTTACAGAGGTAGCATATGTTCTACCTATGTGTAAACTCATGGAAGGGTTTTTGTTTGTTGCACGTTGACTAACAGTCTCTTATTTGGGCTCTCAGGTTTATATATGGTCATGACCCCTGAAGAAAAAGTTGCATAGATAATGTAAGGTCCTTTCCACAATGTTTGAAATTTGGTACATTGTAACACATGTGTGGGGTTCCAGTAGAGAACCTTATCTCTTGCTTGGTACTAAACTCTCCTAGTTTTTAGGTTGTGAAATTGTTTATTAAATGCCTTGTGCAACTCATTAGATGATAGGGCAGCTAGTCGGTTCTCATCTAGTAAGTTAAGAGTCATTAACCTTTGTTTTTGTGCTAGATCAAGGTCAAGGTTGAGGTCACATGCTATGGCTAGTGTACGGAGCTCAATTTGGATAGGGAGCTCAGTTTGGATAGGGAGTGTTGAAAGTTTTTCATAGATTAACTCATAGGGAGAGTAGCCTATAAGGAGTTTCCATGTGGAGTGGTATGCCCAAAGAGCATCATTCAGTTTAGTGCTCCAGTCTCACCTATACTTGCTAATGGTTTTGGTCAGTATCTTGGTAATATCTTTGTTAGTGACCTCAGCTTGACCATTTGCTTGGGGGTGGTATGGTGTAGTCAATTTGTGCTCAACCCCCAAGCATTGCATTAACTTCCAGAAAGTTGCACTTGTAAAGTGTGTACCATTATCAGAGATAAGTGCATGCGGCACACCAAACCTGTTAACGACTTGTTGTTGAACAAATTGGGTAGCTGTAGAGGATGTGCAATCTTTAACAACAACTACTTCAGCCCATTTTGTTAAGTAGCCTACAGCAACTACGATGTAAGATTTTTCATTGGACATTGGTGTAATGGGCTCCATGAAATCAATCCCTCAAATTTTGAAGGGTTCTAACAATTGAATCCATTGTTGCGAACCCTCCATTCTAGTGGTCATTCCCCCATCACATTGACAGTGCTCACAAGATTGGACAAAGTGATGGGTGTCCTGGAACAAGTTACGCGAATAATACCCTGCAAGCAAGATCTTAATAGCCATTCATCTCCCAGCATAGTGACCTCCACAAGTGCCCTCATGAGCATCTTGGAGAACTCTTAGTTGATCTCTATCAGGAACATACCATTGAACCAAGCCATCAGGACATACTTTGTAAAGTTGTCCATTGATTTCTGTAAAGTACTTGGCTTTGTGAAGAAACTGTTGTTTCTTCTTAAGGTCTAACTCTTGTGGTGTTTGTTAGGTAAGGAGATAGGTTAGAATGCTACTATACTAGTTTGTCTCCGTGGGTGATTCGCCATTCACTACACCAGCAAAGAGGAACTCATCAGGGAAGTGATCAAAAATAGGATACTCGTCCTCTTTGCTATCCCAGTGCAACCAAGACAAATGATCAGCAACTACATTCTCAATGCCTTTATGATCGATCATTACTAGATGTAACTCTTGTAGGATTACCAACCATCGTATAATATGGGGGCTTACCATTGGCTTATTCATGAGGAACCAAATTGCACTATGATCTGTGTGTATGAATACTTGGTACCCCAATACATAGTGCCTAAATTTTTCTAGTGCAAACACTACAGCCATTAATTCTTTTTCTGTATTAGTGTAGTTAAGTTGTGCACTAGCTATACTTCTACTTGCACAGTGGATGTAATAAGGGCATTTTTGATTATCTAATTGTGTAAGTACGGCTCCTAAGGCATAGTTGGACACATCAGTCATGACATGGAATAGTCTAGACTAGTCAAGAGCTTGTAGAATCGGTGTTTCTACCAGCTTCTACTTCAAAGTTTGGAAGGCTAATTCACATTCCCTAGTCCACTTGAAGGGTATGTCCTTTTTCGTTAACTCTACTAATGGTTTGGCAACCTTTGAAAAGTTCTCTATGAATCTCCTATAGTAGCCAGTGTGTCCAAGGAATGATCGAATGTCTTTGATAATTTTTGATTAGCGGGTGATTCCTTGGATGACTTTTAATTTTTTCAAGGTCTACCTCTATCCCTACATGTGAAATTTTATGCCCAAGTACTACTCCTTCTTGGACCATTAAATGGCTTTTCTGCTAGTTGAGCCTTAGATTAGTCTCTACACATCTTTTCAACTCTTGCTACAACTAGTCCAAGGCTTGATCAAAACTTGCTCCATAGGTGGAGAAGTCATCCATAAAGACTTCCACACCATTTCCTATCTGCTACTAGAATATGCTTAGAACTAAGCATTGAAACGTGGTAGGGGCATTGCACAAGCCAAACGACATTTTTTTGTATGTAAACATTCCCCAAGGACTGGTGAACATAGTTTTGGCTTGGTCTT